>WYDI02019283.1:0-43222 GCA_009867235.2 Psittacus erithacus | reverse complement strand
AACTATCAAAGAAATAAAGTTTTGTAATTACATTTTATTTTTTTAATTAATTAATTATTACATATTAATTTGAATTATATTGAATTAAATATTTTGGCATATATTTTATTTTCCTTTTATCTTTATGTTTTACCTCTTTCACTTTTCATTCTAAAAGATGTGTTATAGGTCTCTTGATTAATTAGATCACTTCTTCCTCCTATCTCTTCTTAAATGTACGTCCTGTGTTCATATAGTACTATGGTATTAGTGTTGCAAACCCTTCCTGTATATTCGCAAACCTGTCCTTTCAGAATTTAGTGATAGAGATTACCCATTTCCTTGCTTTGTATGCATTAAATTTTTAATCCTATTCAGTGTCTGTAATGTCTGTGAGGGTTAGGGTTGGAAAAGACCTTACAATCAGCTAGTTCCAACCCGCCTGCCATGAGCAGGGACACCTCCCACTAGATCAGGTTGCTCAAAGCCCTGTTCAATGTCTATGGTCAGAATATACATGCTTTCCACTATAAAAATAAGGTAATTTACCTGATTAGCTTGTCTTTGCCAATATGCTAACTAAACATTGTCTTAAAGCATGAATTTATCCACTGCAATTTATCAACATATTTTTGTCAGACTGTGTGTTATTTAATATCATATAAAGCTATATGTGCACTTAACTGTGGTTCTCTTAAGGAGGCAGAATACATTTCTCTTTCTCAGTAAGCAGAAGAGGACTCTTTCATCAGCTGGATTAGCATGTGTATCTGGAGCCACCACGAAAACACCTTGTTCTTGATCTGGGATAAAATTTTGCTCAAGCACAGTATCACTGTGCCAAACACCATACTGTCTAAGGAGTATAACTAAAAGGAGGAAGTATTTAGCAAGAATATATTTAATATTTTGTATATTCTACTTGGATGAGATGCATTTTTCTATGATTAAAAAATGAGAAAACTACTTGCTTTAAATTTCCTGAGGGCAGCATAATTCACTGCCTACTTAGAATAATTGTTACTGGGATGGCTCATAAAACACCTATGTTGCAGAAGAGCCTTATCTGAAGCTACTTTTTAAATAGCTTTGCATGTGAACACTTTATACTGATAAATTTCTTCCTGCTATTTCTACATCACAGTCAATCTAGTATTTTTATTGCCATTAAGTCAATAACTATTGATTAGTTTGTCATTCAGTGTAATTGTTTAATGCTGCTATGAATGAAAGCACAGCTTTTAAATGAACAGCTATCCCTTTTTATTTCTAGGAAGGTAGAAGCAAGTGCACAATAGTTTCTGAAGATTAAGGGATTTTTATATTTAAATTGTGATACTTTATTGCAGCTGTTTCTCAGCTAACCGCTTTGATTTCTTGTTTCAAAACCCAAGTATTTAAAGTTTCTATAAAAATTATTGATGCCTGCAGAAACAATGTATGTGCTTTGCATAATGCTGGAAGGGGCAATATGCAGCCAAGTTCCTTATCCTGCGGCTACAGCTCTATGTCACCCGTGCTGATCTCACCAGGGTAAAAGATGTCCACTTCAAAAATCCACATCCTACAAATCATCTACTCTCTTGGCACTGCAAGATACGGGTCACAAAGTACTTTCCACTTGTGGTAAACTTAAGACCTAAGTACAGTAGCAATGGCAGTGTTAAAGTGTGTCACAGGAAAAAATGCAGGAGCAACTGAGTGCATTTTATTTCAACACTAGCAGTACACTTGTTAAGTAAAACTTTGAAATGGAAAGTTTCACCAGTTTATTTAAAAATCTCTTTAGTATCTGTAGCTAATCTGTAGCTACTGGAAGACTTCCAGGAGAGTTCAAAGTAGGACAAGCATATACCCTTAATACACTTCCAGTCTGCTGGAATTTGTGGCTGAATGGCTTCCTTCAGTCCTAATATTTCATATTCCTCAGCAGATCTTCTTTTTCCTGTGCCAGTAGGTTTTTGAAGTTATAGTAACTCAGACTTTTCAGCATAGTGTGGTAAAGGATTAGTATTGTGCAAAGAATGTTGCATTTGGGGTGGGTTTTTTTTCCCCCATTTGCTAGTTTCTCCTAATTCATGTATTAAAAGAGACAGTAAATGCTTGTTCTGTATGTACATTTTCCAGCACACCAGCCATTTTATCGCCTTCTTCAGTGTACTGCCCGCAGCTTATAAGGTTTCCTCCCCTCAGACTGAAAGAATCCTTATTGAATCAATTCTTCATTTTATGAAATACATTTTATACCTCTTATCCTTTCTGCAGAGTTTTTTTGTTTGGTTGTTTGGGATTTTGATGAGCCAAAGAGAAGCAGAAAAGAAGGAGGCAAAGGAAACACCATGCTGATTTTATTCAGTATCTTCTAAGGTGTAATTCTCCTTACTGATCTTTTCCTCTCTCATCCATACCTTCATTCTTGTATCCTGTTTAACATGCTGAGTTATCTATGGATAGTGCATCAGACTTGTCTCCTTGTTTTCTTCTGGAAATATAAATAGTACTACATTATATATTTGCATTCTTCTGTTTCAGCCATAATTTTCATTATGTTTGATCCTTCATACATAGACCTCTACTTCTTCCAGGATTTGTCCAGAGTACTGCAATTAGGACATGCACTTTAACATTTTCTTTCTTTATAGCCAAATCAAAATTCCCATGGAAATGGCACAGCTGATGTGTGGACTATACTGTTCTGCTTGGTAGTCTGAGATGTTTCTTTTTAACATTACTGCATTTATCTCATTTCCTTCTCTGTGTTTTTGCATGAGATGTGGAGGTCATGCAAATGTCTTACATCTGCTCCCTTTTAGCTGAAAAATTGTGCCAAGTTTGAGCCTGTTTTTCTCACAAATTACTTGGCAACTCTTGAGAGCTTTACTCACACGAATACATTTGTGCTTATTGTAGTTAGAGATCATCAAATTATGATGACACTAGTTTCTGAGGCATCGTGGTTTTTCTCTGTGGACAAAAAGGTTCCTTTCTGAGGATTATCCAAGTCTCCACTTTGAACATCTTTTGTCGCCTGACATGCTTGCTCCTGATCCACACAAAGGAGGTTCAAGCTGAATTATTTATTCCAGCATGAAAAGCAATCAATAACCTCTGTCTTGCTGTCATTGGCATCTTTTCTGACTTTGTTTATTTTAATTCCTAGAGGACAGGATACCTGTCTGATTTCTGGAACTTTGCTTATAATAAGCCTGTTTTCATTAGTACTGTTTTCTGAAGACTTTTAGTGGTGTTAGTGTTATTTTCCAACCTTCTGTTTCCTGTTCATTCAACTAAATATAAGTATCATTCTGATATCTGTCTCAGACATTGAAAGATATAACATCGTAGGCAGCCTCTGAGGACTTACAGTGTCATCCATTCCTTTTGAATTAGCTGTTTCTCTCCAGTTCCCATCATTTGCCGCAGCTTGTTTTTCCTTTGTATCTTCAAAGACAGCGAATTTATACTGTTGCTTTCTCAGTAGTTTGTCTTTCTCTGCCTTGTTTTTGCAGCTGCGTTCTTCCACTTATTACCCATGCATCCCTCAGTTGTTCGATTTAGTTGCTCTGGTACAATGATTTTATGCACAGTCTTACTCTTCTCTCCTTCCATCACACCCTCTAATTCTTGCCTGACATCAATTGCTTTCCAATCTTCAGATTTTCTCAGCCAGGATTTCTACTTTCTGCATGCATATGTACATATAGGTTACACTTCTGTACATACATGTAACTTCTGTCAGAAACAAGTATCAGAAAAAACCCCAGCATTTGGTTTAGAGTTTTCAGCGGTGAAATGCCTATAATTTCCGTCAGTTACACTCTCCACTGTGAATGTGTGCAGTTGTTTCAAAAGGTGGTACCTTATCTTGTCTTGTACACAGTTTAGGAAAAAGAAAATTCCACTTACAGTAACTGGAAATGCAGTGACTTAGAAGCAAGAGCAATTGAACTTCATCAAGGAACAGAAATTGCCTTTCATTCTTTAGTGCACATGTAACAGTAATGGCAGCTACATTATGATAAATAACCCTGCGAGTAAGCAGAAAGTTGGGCCAAATAGCTTTCTGGTGCTGGCGTCAGAATAGAAATGAATGTTTTCAGGTTCCCCTATCAGATCAGGTGAACCATACAGAGTGCTTACGAATATGTCAAATCAGTTGAAATGCACCTTCAAATAAGGTAACATTTCTCCATTTGGAATAAAAGCAACTAAATATTCTTACAGCAGTCTATCACCTTCTTAAAAAACCCTAAAAATAGAAAAGCAGCCTCTACTTTAGACACCAGGCCAAGTCTTAATCATATGAAAATGTTGTTGTCAAGTCCCATTTTATTTTTTCAGTTTTTTTTTTTTTTTTTCCAGTTTCGATACATTTCTGAGTTTATTCTCAAAGAATGGTAATTGAAGGGGCTTCATTGTTATGTTCCCTTGGAAAAGTTCTGCTCCTGATATTTCTGTGCAGGTTCACAGTTTAGATCCTGCATACCTGCACTTAACCGTTACTTTACTGCATATTGTAATTTAAGGTGCCATGTGTAGCCTGCGAGGTACAAATAGGTGGATACTTTGAAGAACTGGGACCAGTTCTCCCAGCATCTTGACAGTGAGGTTAGCTTTGCTATGAAATGAAGAAATTTACTATGTCACTTCATAGCCTCTAAGTATGTAATAAAAATGTTTGCAAATAGATTTGTATATATGTCACCGTGATGACTGGATTGATAAAGAATCCTTTTAAAGTTAACCACACAGCGGCTGTGGCTTCACAATGAAAAAAGTCTTTTTTATGACTCTTAAGGTAACTCTCTCTGGTATTTTTTCTGGTAAATGATGTTTTCATGTAGCCCAGTAAGTCATTATTGAAATTGTTTCACTGTGAATAAATACTTCATATGCTTTCTGAATACATTAACTAGGGGAAATATTGTTTACAATAAATGCTAAGATCAGTAGTTAGATTACTTTTATTTATGCAGGTAACTTCTGGTTGAAGGAAGGTGTTTCTGACCACTAGTAAGACTCCGAAATATGTTCTCTTCTTGAAAATTAATTGCTCCCTAATGCTCTTCTGTTCTGAGATTTCACATGACCAAAATCTTTTCTTTCATTTAATCCACTTCTACTAATTTTATGTTTATGTTTTGCTATTCTGACTGTTACTTGAGAGATCTGAATAATTACGCATCAAAGAAAAAAGCCCAAATGTTAGTGGGCTGATCTTGAGATCGTGTGTACTATCAAGAGTCACACTGGGGGAGTTAAACAATTTGTTGCTATTGGAAAGCATGTGGGGTTTTTGTTTGGGGTTTTGCTTTGGGTGTTTTCTGTTTCTTAATTAAAAACTGTTTACTGATCTTTCAATAAATACACATGTGTTTACTTCTCAATCTATCATTCAACATTCACTTGTAGAAAGTTTGGAAATGTATGTATTCAATTGAGAAAACATTGGTGAAACAATGAGTTAAGCATTAGGCTTAGAGGAGTTTTGAATGTCTTCAAGGATGGAGGCCCAGCTTTACAGTCAACAGTCTCTCCTGGTCATTTCTTTCAGTTGTTTATAAATAATTCAGTTCCTTATCATGCAAGGATACACTGTTTGATAGTACTGAATAGAGAATACAAAACTTTCTAGGCTTTATGTTTCAGTAGAGTGGCAGAAAATGAATATGTTCCACAATATTACAGTTACAAGGCAATAGTAACTCAAATGAAAGTTTGCCTTTCTTATACCCTCCTATCCCCCATTCTGGACATCTTATGAGGATGCCATAGAAATTTCATGTTAGCAGATACAGCATGACTGTGTGTTTGGATAGGGAGTTTTGGAGCAATAGCTGTAATGACAGCTTTTTTTCAGGAGATGTGTATCAGTTTTGCTTTATGGCAGTAGTAGTAATTTATTTACTAGATGTGGCAAGCTTACTTCTCTGAAGGTTGTTACTTCTTAACACTAGTACTGACTACTGGAAAAGATTTGAAATGTCATCAATATGTGCAGGTAGAGATATGAGAAAGTAAAAAAAAAAGGTAATTCAGTAAGCACCGGTGCACTTTCAATAAGAGGCTGATTGTCACTGAGCTAGTTTCATCTTTTATCTCTTAAGATTGCAGTTGTAATAGCACTGAGATTTGTTTGCTACTTGCTCAGATAAGTTGTTTGATTTATGATTTTTCATGAATGATCCATTAGCATTTTTCATGCATTCTGGTAGTTAAACTTTCCAAAGACAGAAATATTACTTGAGTGTTTAATTTCACTGCTTGAGATTATCTCAAACTCACTGAACTAAACGATGAGGCAGATGACCACTGTCATTCTGTACTGGTCTAAAGAAGAGCAAGCCAGAGCTCCTGCATTAGAATTTTGCTCTTTTTTTCCATTAGATATACTCTGCAGACCTAATAAAATAGTAATTAAAATCTGACAATGTAATATATGCAGATACAGTGGCTAACAGTGTCAGTATTCAGCTTTGCTATTCACATTGCAGAGGAAAAAACCTTTCAATCTAACATACAAAAATGCACTGATACCAGTGAGACTACTCTCATCAATAAACTTGTGTTTGGGTTGCTGATACATGTGCTGATTCAGGTTTTACTTGGAAATCCCACTGAACAGTGCATTATTTGCAGTATTTAGGGTAATGTAATGCTAATTAAATCAGTGAATATAGTTGCTGGATGAAATACTGAATTATGTCCTGATTTCAGACCCAGGGAATTCCAAGAAAGGTAACGGTGAGCCCTGCTCGTTTCTTGCATTTTTTTTCAGAGAAAGGAAGCAAATATTCCAGTTGGTTTATTTATTTATTTATTTGTAACCTAACAACATCTTGCTGTGTACAAACTCTGACAGCTCTAGGCAGATGGAGTAAGATCATGACCAAAATATAAATTGCTGGAATGGCTAGTGTAAACTTATTTTAGGACTGAATATGCAGCCTGAGGGAAAATTAGGTACTGTTTGCCTCTGCTTCCTACTCCAGTGGGAGAATGGTGTTTTTTGTCTTAGCCATAAGTTGAACCAATTACTCAATGCTTTTAGGCATATATGTGTGTGTATATATATATATGTGTATATACATGTGTACAACCATATATTTACACAATTTTTTATATAATTTATATAATTGTTGAGAGGATTTAAGGCATTTTTGTATTTATTCAAATGTTGAGGTTTTTGCCTGCTCTGTGAATCCTAGGTTGATTCTGGAACACAGATCACTTTTCTTGTGCAGATAAACTTTTTTTTTCTGGATGTAGCTTTTAAAATTCAAGCTTTTTTATTTTATTTACTTAAATGTATTTTACACAATGAAGAGGTCATGATTATTTTAGCATGTTAGTTCTGTTCAAATCCATACATTCTAGAAATAAACTATAAATCTGTTCTTTCTAAAATTAGTCTTTGCCTTGAGCAGTTAAAGCTTCTCAGGCTCATTAGAGTACAGGACTACTTCTGAGAGCTCAATCCTGAGAAAAAATAGTAATTTTTATTCAAAGCATCAATAACACTGCTTCTGTTTATGTGTAAAAGTTGCATCTTTACTTTTTGCCTAATTATTAGCCCAGGATTCTGATGCTGGTGTTAGTAGTGTGGGTGCTACTTGTGTTTTAATCCTTAACATCACTTCATGTAGGTGGAAATGGCATAAAAATACATAGATGATTGATAGCTTTGGTTATGGAAGTGAGCTGGAACAAGAACAAAAATGTAG
Source organism: Psittacus erithacus (assembly GCA_009867235.2). Classification (NCBI taxonomy): domain Eukaryota; kingdom Metazoa; phylum Chordata; class Aves; order Psittaciformes; family Psittacidae; genus Psittacus; species Psittacus erithacus. Next base: position 35,519 of record WYDI02019283.1, on the reverse strand, counting down.
AAAATACAGAAGAAAGATGATTGTCTTTCTGAACATAGAATAAATATTTAAAATGTGGACATCATTTGTTCTTATATAAAGTCTTCTTGTCTGTACGCAAACTAATAAGTTGTTTGGGAATAGTGCTTTGTATTATGCAAGAGCTAAAGGCATTATATAGTGACCCAGGCAATGTATCATTCTGACAGCCTGCTGCAAGCTTGAATATATATCTCTAAATGGCTAAATTCTGATTTTTCCTTTTTCTTAAGCAGTAGATCTGCATGGAGTAGTGCCATCTGAATGCGAATTTGTTGTTGATGATGGTGGTTTCTTTCTTTTTTTTCCAAATCTGAGTCTACCTTTGTTTCTTTTTAATCCAGAAAACATTGAATATTTAAAATGTATTTAGCTACAAATGATATGTATGTGCATTTTTATAAGGTTTTTATCTGTTTATTGATGGTTGATGATGGAAAATGGTACAAAATATACAGTTTGTCAAACATCTTTGTGCATCTCTGCAAGTAGCTTTGTTGAAACTGACCATATGGGGTTAATGTTTTATTCCTTGCTTGCCTTCTGAACAATCAGTACTTAAATTAATGAAATGCTTTCTGCCTGTCTCATAAACATTATTCTTGACTTACTGTCTTGAGACGTCTGATTCATTGCTTCTGATTATTGCTCTCTTTTCCCTCCCCCCCCAAATGTTTTTAATTTGTTAATATCTCACTACATGCCTGCCCATTTTCAGGTAATTTGTCACAAATCTCTCTCCATTTCTGCAGCAGTTGGATTCTTGCACTACTTCCATTTTCTTCCGTTTATAGTCAATAAGATGTTCTTCCACTTTCAAATTATTCCTTAATTTGATCTGACTTCTCTGTCACAGATAATGGGGAATGAGTGGTCAGAGGCATAGGAATGTTGAGCAGTTGTTTTTATGTTTCAGAAGCTAGGAGGATTGTAGGTAATTGAAGATTTTGGCAGAACTCTGCAATAGCCTCCACTCTTGCTCTGCTGCTGATATGGTTCTTCACTCAATCCCCTGCTTGTGTTTATCTTAATGCGTCAGGTCTTAATCCTCATTTTAAAGTTTTCAAGTCATGAAAGATCCCTGCTTATGTGATTAGATAGTACTCTGCAAAATGAAATCATAATACATTAATGAATACCTAATTAATCATGACAAATTACATAGCTACAGCGTCTCTTTTTTTCCTTCTCTTGCTTCTAGTCTTCTAAGCAGATGATGGATAGCTTGTTTGCTTTTGGAATTTGTTGTAAAGTTCCAAAAAGCAGTATACAACAGAAAGCATGAACTGAATGCCTTTGACAGTATTTCATGTTTTCCTACGACATGAGCTGTCAAGAAGAGAGGCAAGGGAGGGATATTTGAAGATTACTCGCTAGGGCATGTACCTGAAGTCTCATTTTGTGAGAAAAAAAAGATCTTCAGTTAGTCCTACAATGTTACTTGAAGTGTTGTCCTTGAAGTAAGTTTGTAGGAGTCTGTCACCCAGAACATTTGTACATTGGCAGGTTTTTTTGTTCTATCTTCTAGATAACTGAAGGAATAAAAGATTTTTTCTTGTTTCTGCAAAAAAAAAATATATCTTACTTAAAAAAAAGAATAATTCTTTGAAATGTAATATTTTTTATCTCTTGATTCTAAAAAATCCCAAACGAAAGCAATCAAATACTTTTAAAATCCTCGCAATGATCAGAAGGAAACCTGAAGATCTGAAATAAAAAAATACTATGTACACTGACTGAAAAAGTTTATTTTGTTTGACTGCTCTGCAAGCATCTGTCCATGTTCCAATTATTGGATTGATGCTTTGAAAAAAAGTTTATAGGGTAATTTATTTCCATATGACTCTTCTGACATGGTTTACAACTACAAAAAGGTGGCCAGATTTGACTCATAAACAGCAGAGAAACTATGTATATCATAAAGCTGGTTTTGTGCCAAAGTGCCAAATTTTGTCAAGAAATTATTCAAAAGAACATTGAGACATTAAAGACTCTGGAAGTTTGTTACTGACATCTGACAATGACATCAAGAATAAAGAAGTTTTTCCTGTTCTCTACCTAAGAAAGATGCTTAGTAAAGTTATGATACACCTAAGATTCTTCTTTAGAGTCAATATTAGAATCAAAGTTAAATTGACTTAGCACGACCACCTTCAACATTGTTGCCTCAGTTTCAGTAAGTCAGGATTCCATCTCTGGTTTCTTTACTGATGGTGATGTCTCATTTTCTGAATCTTTGTTGTATGCATAAAGCCTTTACAGGAACTGTCTAAAGTAAAATACAACTATTGTGTAGAATATTGTTGGATCCTTAAAGTGCCAAATTGCTTATGTCTTTGCTTTTGGGCTGCAAGTTCTAATGGTGAAACAGGTATTGGCCCAAGTTACTGACTTGACATTGCTGAGCTATCTGAACATTCAGCAGCTGCATTACCTTCTGATGCAGCTGAACCCAAAGGTGCAATCTCATAGAATGTTAATGGGCATTCAGACAACAGCACAGAACAGATGTAGCAGAAAATAAAATCTCCAAATCTCGTATAATATGAATGTCACAACCACCAGCACTACTGATTTAATATACACACCTGCCTCCATTGCATTGCATGACTGGTTGAAATAAGTGAAGCTGCTGAAACCAGTATGCTCTTAGAGAATCAGAGTAAGTTTCTCACAATAAGTCTTCTGTTGCTTCATGCAGTATTTTTTTGTTGACTTGCATATATATATGTATATATACATGTATATGTACACACATATGTATATATATCTAAAAACAAACAACAAACCACTGTCTTTCCTTTGCCTTTCTTGAAACAGTTGCTGCAGTGGGTTGCTAGCAGCTTTGGACTGAACTTCATCCTGAATTGGTGCAGATTGCCAGAGCACAGTGGGATTTAGCTGGGTCTAAGCTCCTGGCATTCAGTTCTACTTTCTTCATTTATCAGATATCAAAGTTAGATATGTGTGTAAATGCCTGTAAGACTGGGGCTGAAGCTTGCTGTATTTCACTCTGTGATATGACTTCTTAAAGCCTTATTTTAAATCCAGATTCATATTTTCATATCCTTTTCCTTACCCTAGGAAATGTGGTACTGTGTACTGTCAGTCCCTCACTTTAATTGAAAGTAGCTGTTTAAAATGTTGCATGATTTCAGAGGTCTTTATAATGCATTCTTAACCATTTTTGTTCCTGAATAATTTTTTTCATTCCATAGCAGTTGTTCAGTCTTTGTCTGTATTTACTTAATACATTGGTCTCTTCCTATTATTGGGAATGATCTATACAGAAGCCCTTAGAAACCTGACACTCATCAACTTCTCTGATCTTAAAAGCTCTATTTATGCACTATTTACTCATCCAGGAAGGATTATGGCCCTTAGTTAAATACGGGAAACTAAAGTAGCTAAAATTTAGCACAGCTTAAAGCACTAGGATAGGTATATAAAGGGCAATAAGATTTATTTCTTCATCCCATTCCAGTTTATTTCTGCAACTCTACTGCCTCTTCCTGTGGTTTTATATAACCACAAAGTAAATTAAAACCAAGGAAAACGTCAGCAAGCACATGACTATAAAAATGTATTTCTGTTTGAACACTGTAGAACAAAAACCTGCCATACCCAGTGGTTAAAGCAGTGAATACAGAAAACTCAGATGAATCCTAAGAGAATCCTCATGACATGGAATCAGACAAAAAAAAACTACGAAGAATCTTTATTTTACTGCAGCAACAAATATCCTTTTGAGTCTTTTATTATTTCAAAGGCATTTTGAATCTTATGAAGTGATTTGTAAGGGCAATGGGTTTTTTTCCTTTGCTTAAAAAATCTAAAGTAATAGGTCCTGTCTCCTGATTTTGTAATCTGCTTATTGCAATAGACTGACAAAATACTACATACAGAGGGAGCAGCTGAACATTGCAGAGTTAGCATGTTCTGAAGATGAAGCATGAAATCAGTTCCCTGTGTAGTAAAGGAGTTTGTCATTAACTTCAGGGAGGCCAGGATTCACTCCAGGAGCAGAATGCAGCTTGGCATCACAGACACATAGGATTGGGAGTCTGATTTTAGGGCTCGTAGACTGAATGCTGTAGATAAAATAAATATAACATATTCTTCCTCTTGTAAAGATACAGGAAAAGTCTTTGTTTATAGCAAGAAATAGCAATGTCTTCAGAGAGAGAAGGAGAATCTCTGTTTGCACCGGCCGCAAGCTTTGAACATTCCTCTTTCTGGTACCCTATACCCCCTTGAACTTTAAGAGCAGAATTCTATTTATATTCCCCCTATATAACCTGGAAAACAACACCAAACCAAGTTTAATTAACAGGCAAGGTACAATACTTATGATGCCAGGCTGCAAAAAGAAAATTGCGGTATTATTTTTATGTCCTCCTTCCAAGAAGGTATAATGCAGCTGCATGTGGGAGAGACACATCATCTGTTTGCGAGAGGGGACTTCTTCTTTTGATAGCTGCATTTTAGAAAATCTCTGTCCTCTTCCTTTTTGGCCAAAATCGCCACTACCAAAAAAAAAACCCAAACAAAAATGGTTGTGGAAATGTCATTATTTTCAGTCTCATGAAATGATGGTTAGAAAATCAACAAGAAGCAGGAGCTGTCACATCTGTATGAGCTCAGGCGATGCAGCAGACCTCATCTCATCATAATTTTTTTCACGTTTCCTGCTTCTGTGTTGTATTGCCCTCACACTCGGTGTGTCTTGGATATCGGTTGCCAGAGATACATTTAGATAGATTAAACCAGCCTGCTATTCATTAATATTTCATTCCTATGGGGATTAGATTAGAATTCATCAGCCAAATCCACTGTATTATTTTAATATTTTGTAAAATGCCCTAAACCTCAGAAATAAATATTGTCTGTGATGCATATGCATGTTCTCCATATAGGAGCTATAGAGTATATATAATTTTACAATATGTAATTATTTATATTTAAAGGATAGGTTTAATTTCATATAAAACATACATGTGTATGTACTATAGATAAATATTAATGTAATAAAATTATCTATAGTTTATTTGCAAACATATAATTTTCACTAATTAAATAGAAATAAGAAAAGTGGTTTTGCCGCCAATTCTTTTGTTGCCATTAACTGTATAAAACTGCACTGTTTGTGGTTACTAAAATTTCAGCTACTAACTTTATTTGTAACAAAGGGTTATTCCTTCCCTGCGGAGAAGGACTTGGGAGTGTTGGTTGATGAGAAACTTAACATGAGCCGGCAGTGTGCGCTCACAGCCCAGAAAGCCAACCGTATCCTGGGCTGCATCAAAAGGAGCATGACCAGCAGGTTGAAGGAGGTGATCCTGCCCCTCTACTCTGCTATCATGAGACCTCATTTGGAGTCTTGTGTGCAGTTCTGGTGTCCTCAACATAAAAAAGGATATGGAACTGTTGGAACAAGTCCAAAGGAGGGCCACGAGGGTGATCAGGGGACTGGAGCACCTCCCGTATGAAGACAGGCTGAGAAAAGCTGGGGCTTTTAGCCTGGAGAAGAGCAGGCTGCGTGGAGACCTCATAGCAGCCTTCCAGTATTTGAAGGGGGCTTATAAGGATGCTGAGGAAGGACTCTTCATTAGGGACTGTAGTGATAGGACAAGGGGTAACGGGTTAAAACTTAAACAGGGGTAGTTTGTATTGGATATAAGAAGAAAGTTCTTTACTGTAAGGGTGGTGAGGCAGTGGAATGGGTTGCCCAGGGAAGCTGTGAATGCTCCATCCCTGTCGGTGTTCAAGGCCAGGTTGGACAGAGCCTTGGGTGACATGGTTTAGTGTGAGGTGTCCCTGCCCATGGCAGGGGGGTTGGAACTTCATGATCTTAAGGTCCTTTCCAGTCCTAACGATTCTGTGAGTCCATGATTCTCTGTGTTAGGATGGGTCAGCTTTTTGCCTGACAAAGCAAATCCTTAATCTAACTAGTCCATGTCAATCATTTAATAAACCAGTCAAACTCCACCTTAAAAGATCTGGGATCCTGACTCCTGTCTTCTATCAGAAATACATTTTAAGACCTTCTGCTCTAAAAGAAGACTTCCTAATTGCCTGCTCTAAGTACTTTATACTCATGTGTTATGCTATCCTTATGCTTGCATACGCTTTTCATGAGTGGGCTTGCTTTCTGGCTGCCTCATTTTTATATGATGTTACTCAAACTCTTTTCGGAAGACAGATTTTCTGGTTTTTGCCAGGTATTTTAGTGGCCATTTTTAGCACTCTGTCCACTTGTAATTCATGTCTTTGACATAATGGACGAAACAAACACATAGAATCCCAGAGAGTGTGTCAAGATCTTTATTTTATTGCATTAACGTATCTCTGTTTTTGCTGGTGATGCTTGTACTTTCCAGTTTACCATGGCTGGGAAGAGCACAGAAGGAGCTGCTGTTGACGGACAATATAAGTGATGTGAGAAAAATTAAAGAACTTTTTAATAGGCAATGGACATAAAAATAATGTGACAGCATCTACTTCTGAATTGTGTTTTCAAACTACAAGTAATATAAATTATAATGGGAATTGGCAAAATAGTTAGAAGATTGCAGAAAGCTGAAGTAGAGAGAGAACACATTTGCGTGAATTGGTCAGTTTCTAGCACTTTACCCAGCTACTGCTTAGGATTTACTAATCTTTTAAGGTGCTCTAGTGCCTGGAAAGTTACTGAAGTGCTGGTACTCTGGCAGATCGAAGATACCTTAAGTTTAATAAATTATTCCAGAGCAACATTTCCAGACAGTCTTTTGGTTGGTTTCGTTTGTTTTTCTTAACACCTAATTAATTTTTTTTTCTTTTTGTAGAGAGAAGTCTTCATTAAAAATCAAGCATATCTCTGTGGCTAGTTTGAGTATCACTATGACATCCTTTGAAATGCTAACAAAGAATTAGAGCAAAGTGAAGTAAGACCAGAGTTAATATGTGTAATATAGTCATTATTACATTCCTCGTGAATGTTTTGTTCATATTTAATCCCTGATATATCCATAAAATTAAAACATACTAATTTAAAAGTAATACTTCATCTGTTTTTCCAAGAAGGAATTGTTTCCAGTTAGAGGGCCTGCCTTGAAATAACCTGTAAAAAACAATGATAAATGGTAAAAAATCAGGAGGTGGTGTAATTACTTCAATAAGTTACTTCTGATTTCCATTTTACTTAGGTTCTTATAAAGTGCATAGCTCTACAAAATCTGAAAGTCCTCCAGAACCAGTCTGATCAACAGTATCTTCCATATATTTTGCCTTGTTGTCATCTTCCCAGAAAAAAAAACAACAAACCGAAGCTACAGTACTGTATGGTTCTTTACATCAGCTATTATTCCAGCGTGGAATACATGCTGGTATATTTTGATATTAAAGGAAACAAGGCAAAAAACAACATTCATCCTTCCTGAGTTGTAAGTTGCACAAATACTGTTATCAGCAATATATAGGTTCCAGTTGTAATATAGGTTACAATATATGGGTGTCTTTTGTGTTTTATAGCAATTAATTACACATTGAACAATTATGAGTACTGAAGAGTCTATGACTGTGCATTGTGTTAACCCTTTTTTGTTGAGCTGTAATTGAAGCTTAATTCCATCTTCTTGATGTATTTATTCTCATTTCCTTCTCCTGGGCATTTTTTATTTTAATGAGCTTGTAGTGTGCTTCTCTAGCTATCAGCGTGTGGCAGACAAGCCACTCAGCAGACAGCGTATGGCATTTCCAATTAATTTACTTGATTTGACACATACACAACAGTATGCTAGACTTCAGTGACTTCTTCAGAGAATTATTTATAGAAGTGTCTGCGACATAATGTCAGATATCTAATGGGGAGTAGAGAAGTTGTTCACTAAAGAAGAAAAGTACATGACATTTTATCATTTCTGCTTTAATTAAGAGTGTAAAATAAAATTTCCTCTCAGCAATTCTAGACATTGAAATGATTTCATTTCATTATTGTTCTATATACTAAAAATTGTATTTTAATACTTTGCTTTTTATGCACCACTGAACGAATATTACTCAAACAGTTCTGATTTTCCAGTAATTTCAAATTACTTTATGATAGGAAATGCAAATGCCACTTTCAAAGCAAGATTTTGGAACTGTTTTATATATACAAGACCCAGCAGAGCAATGCTTAAATTAAATTATATTTTAAGACTTCTTCTTATTTTCTTTTCATCCTGCGCTTTGAATGAAAAGAATATGTGATCTGTATTTGTAAGTCCTTATTTTGTTAAAAGTTAACAAAGTCTATTCTTTTTTTTTTCCCATTACTGATTATTTACCTTTAAAAACCTGTAGTTAAATAAATAAATAAATATAACACATTCAAACCATCTGGTGGATGTTTTCAAACTAACTACAAGTTATTGCACTGTTTGTAACTAATCTGAAAAGTTTGGTACTAAGGAATATGTGTGAAAAACTGTATTTAAAGCTTGCAGTTTGTAGGTACACACTCCTATGATCCATGTATGTATACGCCTTCTGCTATGCTGAACTGGCATGAGAGAAGTAGATGGCTTAAAACATGCGCCTAAATTTGAAGGGTTGAGGTTAAGTTACTGCCAGAATAGTTCTTCAAATTACTATATTTGGGAATTATGTAGAAAATGTGTATGTGTGTGTGCGTGTGTATATGTATGTGTACATATGTATATATGTATATGTATATATGTGTATATATATGCATGCACACATATGCATAAGCCAGTGCAAAAATGTAATTAGAATTATAGAATGGTTAGGGTTGGAAAGGACCTTAAGATCATCTAGTTCCAACACCGCTGCCATGGGCCAGGGATGCCTCACACTAGACCATGTTGATCAAGACTTTGTCCAGCCTGGCCTTGAACACTGCCAGGACTGGAGCATTTACTACTTTTTTGGGTGACCTGCTCCTGCACATATATACAAAAATGTGCACTTGCAAATGCATTGTCCCTCTTTACCCACTTTTAAATACCATAATATTTGATTGCAGATACCTATTTCATTTATAGCAATAACTAGTCAGTGTTATCTTTACAGAAATCAATGAGCCAACTTCATTAAACAGGATATGGAAGTATAATACATTCCACGCACTAAAAGAAGATTAATGAACTCCTAAGGAGCTCTCTTCTGTTCTCCCTAGTGTATGTGTAGCTGCCTCATTAGGGAATGGCAGCTCACATATTTTCAGATATAGTAAATAGCTCTCAGGCTTTTCAAATGAAGTTGTACTCTGCCTGGTGTGCAGGCTAGTGCCTGTACATTGAATAAATCATCAGAAGCATATTCCAGTTCTTCTAAAGAGAGCACAGTAGTGCTCTCTATTTTTTATTGATTGTATTTGCAGAGGAAAATTGAATCCATTCCTTGTCAAGGCACTTAAACCTCATGTCGTAAAGAAGAGGGGAAAAAAAAAAATTGATGGACTTCAGTGGAATTAGCTATAAAGAATGATGTTTCCTATTGTGTGATGATAATTTCTATTTTTTTGTCTTGTCCATACCAAGTCAAAGGTAGTCATGGATATACTCTGAAGTCGTAATCTTCAAAGACTTCTTTTAGTGGAATTGGAAATAAGCTTATTGAAGAGTTGTCTCCAACCTGATTTTCTGCCAATTATCAGTCAAAAGCAGTTTCCTGTACAGAAGTTAACTCAAAAGGAAAGGCAGGTGTTTCTAGGATATGCAGCATCTCAGCATGTGTAGCAATAATACTCTAAACATTTCATTTTAGTAAAATGCATTCATTATTAAATGAGGTCAATATGAATCTTTTTCCCTCAAAGTCGGGTATTCTGACAGGTGTTATGGTCTCCACTATAACGCAGTGAAAATAGAGCTGCATTGCATTTTAGGTGCAAATTGCGAACCATGATGTTTTAGCAGGAGCCATTTGAAGAATAGTTTTGCTGCTCTTTATGAGTGATTTTGCTTTTTTTGGATAAGAAAGTTTCAAATCCATTGCTATAGGCTTTAAAACAGAATCCAGAGTTACTGGTTTGAAATTGCCTGTTGCCAGAGCTATTGTATTCAAAAAACAGGAAGGGAACTTGATTTACAGCTTGCCTGTTGAAGTCCAGAGTGTATTACTTAGCAAAAGCAAAAGAGTAATATAAGTTGTGGAAAAACTCTGCGTTTCTGTTCCATGAATAAATTGTTTTCATAATGAGAAAGTGAATTAAAAGGAAGGGGGGATACATGTTGAACTTTACATGTTTGCTGTTAAAACTTATATCTGAAATGAGACTCAGGCACTTAACTATGAACTTCTGGAGTGCAGGAAGATATGTTTTTCAGGACCTGAGAACAGATATGTTACATACTCCTAGTAGTCTTGTCAGAGATTGATTTTGTTTTACTTCTTTTAGGATCCTCAGTTCTTGTTGCTCATCTTGAATTCCACATTATTTATTTTTTAATTCCAACTTCATGTGTTGGGTTGGTTTGTTTGGTTTTTGGTTTGACTTTGTTGGGGCTTTTTTTTGACCCTTGCTGCAAGTTCTTGGATTATTTTTTTTAGGGTGTTATATTTGTCTCTGGGAGAAAATTAGAAGAGGGGGATGGGGAAAGTGGGATGTAAATAAGATCATAAAACTCTGACTCGAGCTATAAATCATCGCTTCTCCACAAACATTACAAATAAGATCTAGTAATCTATATCTCTGGCTTTATAGCCTAATCTCAACAAGTCTAATAAAATGCTGAAATTATCAGTTCCAATATCTCCACTCAGTACTTTAGTACTTAGTTATTTTACTATATGTAGATTGTCTCGGTTATTCCTTTTCTGTATATGCATCTGGTTTTATATGCATATAGTTTACATATATATAGAATCATAGAATCATAGAATAGTTAGGGTTGGAAAGGACCTTAAGATCATCTAGTTCCAACCCCCCTGTCATGGGCAGGGACACCTTACACTAAACCATGTCACCCAAGGCTCTGTCCAACCTGGCCTTGAGCACTGACAGGGATGGAGCATTCACAACTTCCCTGGGCAACCGATTCCAGTGAATGACTTCATATTCAGAGTTGTGTGTAAACATAGGTTCATGTATACATATAACTGCATTTTTTGGTGTTGTTACACAGGCACTCTTTGCAACAGTATTTGAAAATACATAGTAAGATGTTTAATATATGTTTAGAATCACAGAATCATAGAATAGTTAGGACTGGAAAGGACCTTAAGATATGTAGTTCCACCCCCCCTGCGATGGGCAGGGACACTTCACAGTAGACCATGTCACCCAAGGCTCTGTCCAACCTGGCCTTGAACACCGACAGGGATGGAGCATTCACAACTTCCCTGGGCAACCCATTCCAGTGCCTCACCACCCTTACGGTAAAGAACTCCTTCCTTATACCCAATCTAAACTTCCCCTGTTTAAGTTTGAACCTGTTACCCCTTGTCCTACCACCACAGTCTCTAATGAAGAGTCCTTCCCCAGCATCCTTTTAGGCCCCCCTTCAGTTTAATTAGTATGTTGGTTTTTTTCTTGTTTAAGGTTATGATCTGAAGGAAATCCTAAATTTAGAAATATATGGTTGCATATGAATTCATGGGGTACATAGTCACTTATTTAGAATAGTACTTTTGAGCATGAAAAAACTTCAAAATAGTTTTTTCCTGATTAAATGTTTTGCTGAATAGGTGAATCAGAGGTCTGACCAGGGTGGTAAAGTCTTGGGGGCAGAGGCTGCAGCAATTTTAAGTTGGGCCACAAGGCCAAAGAAATACGTTGGTTTATATTGTTGTGGTGCTTGGGAATATATAGAGGACCCTGAAACTTGTAAGCTTTGTATGACATGTGCGTTAAGTAAGTGTCCTAAGCTCCAGTGCTCTAAATGCCAAAATAGGCTTCCCCTGGGCCACGAAAGGTGGGGAAACAGTAACATGAAAAAGCTCTAAAATCAAGCTGAAAGGAAATTCTTGCTTGAGTAAATGACAGAGCTTCTAAAGACTTCATGCAGCCACTTCAGGAGATGATATCTGACGCTAAGTCAAGTTTAGTAATCCTGTACATAATGCTTAATCACACAGTAAGTCAAACAGGAGTAACCATTTTAAAATGCTAATTAACTTCCTTTTGTTCCTTAGGGAATTATTCCTCTGTCTTAAGTAAATTTATATATATTTATAATTATCTACTTGACAAAGACACAGGTATATAGCACAAGCTTATTGCCTAAATGGCAGCTCAGGGGTTGGAAATTTAATTTGATAATTCTATAAAAAGTTATATCATGAGAGGGCAATATTATCACCAAACTACTTTGACAAACACAGACAAACCTTTCCGCAAAACACATGGTGTAGCAATTTTCTCCTTAACCTTTAAAAACAAGCCTATAAAATTTAATGTTGTGATCTCGTTTCCCTAGTACTTGTTAACAACCTCACTTTGGAAATGGCTTGTCAAATGCCAGCTTTCATCCTGCCCTTATTTTTGTTGTTTCTTTTTTTCACTGTAGCAGAGGGCTAGACTGTAGACATACATGCCAAATTTTGTACTGGGGTGCCACTCAGGAGCCTTAAATATGAACTGTTTTTATTTCAGCTTGACTTGCTTATTTGCAAGAGAAGTTGAATTTTCTTCCCTGTGTGCAATACCATAGTGTAAGCAGGATCTATATTGCAGTGTTAGCTTTCATAAGATTTATACCTACATCTTTAGCTGTTTTCATTGTTGCCCTCTGGTTCCTTTGGCTTGCTAATCTAGGTGTTTTGGTTTTAGGAATATTGTTTACAATCCATTAAGAAACACAAAAGCAAGAATTAGTGACCAAACCAGCAAAAAAACCCTTGATTCATCTAATTAAATGAATACTTGCTATTGCTTAATAACTATTAAGATTTATGGTTTTGGTGGGGCAGGGAGGAATTGGTGAGATATTTGCAGCTGATGAAATGAGGTGAAAAGCATGATTTGTCATGAGTTACATAAGGTATTCTGTGTCACAATACAATTTCATTGACTACTGACTACAGTCAAATGACTATTGCTGTAGCAGTTTTCATCGTTATGTTTTTTTCAAAATGCATAGAACATGTTAATATATGATTGACTGATTACATAATATATTTGATTGATTAAAACATAGGTAGGGGACAACTTTGTGAATGTAAGTTTCTGTATAACTGGCCACACAGTGTTTAGCTGAAATGTGGATTTCCTTATATTTCAAGTTCATTGTGGAATGGACACAACTTATAAATATTAATGTTCACATTGCTGATTGTTCTGTAAGTAATCACATATATAAACATTAAGGTCTTGTTAGGGCGCTATAATGAGTACTATTGTGCATGCAGTCCCGCATTAATATTAGAATTCAAATAAGTTATTATTGTCTTTTCCCATATAATCCTCTTACAGCATCCATTTGGAAAGGGCCACCCTTGTTACCTTTATCAGCGGTACATACCTACTTTTGGTGACACCATTCTAGCTGTTCTTATTGCAGAGTGTTGTAATTAGTAAACACCAATGCTGTATGCTTACATTTAATTTTCTGTAAGTGGGAAGTGCAACTAGAGTAACATCTCAGAAGCAAGGTATTTGTAGAAGATACTGGCTCTGCAAATAAGCCAACAGTTATTGCATACACATAATGCAACAGGGTGAAGAGCACATGAGGAATTTCAACAAAATTCCCAAGGAAAAGGAGTACATTTCTTTAAGTTTCCTTTATGGCTTAGTTAAATAAAATGCTTTTACTTTCTGTAATAGTTCAGTTTGCTTTTTTGTAGTCATTGCAGCTTCTATTAGGATATAACTTTGTAACACTCTGTGTTTTGTCTTTGACAGCAACAATAGTGTTAAATGAACTCAACTGGACTGCAGCGTTGGATGATGTATTCAAGCGGAACAGAGAAGAAGACCCCACTTTATTATGGCAGGTTTTTGGCAGCGCAACTGGCCTCGCTAGATATTACCCAGGTAACAGAAGTCTCCTAAAAAACTGTCCTATGCCATGTACTGCCTTCAAAATACTCTGAATTATTTTCAAGCAATAAAATTAACTAAAAATTATTTGATGACATAGATGCAGCTTCTGTGTATTAGAAGTAATTAAAGAACTGTGAAATTATTCTGCCATAAAACTAGTATGAGGGAGAAGAAACTGAGGAGAAATTTGTAACTACTTTTTCTTACAGTAAGAGGAACAGAAGAGTATGTTCTTTGAAAAGCTAAAAAGTTACATTTTGTTTTTGTATTGTTTTCTGTGGCTTGTATAAATAGTTAAATATTTGCCAGTGAGATTTTTTTTACCTGTCAAGTTTTAAAAGTAGTGACTCGGTGAGTAGACAAATAATGTCATGATAAAGTCAGTGGAAATATGATTGCACCATGCTATATTTATATCCTGCAGAATCCACGATCTCTGACAATTATGTGTTTACTATTAGAGCTAAGGTCAATAAATACAACTTGATTATTTCAACCAGCTTTTGCTCCACCTATCGAAGAATCTTATTATTGGATCACACTAATTAATTTAAATAGATGTATATTGTATTGAAGTTAGGTCATCAGTAACCTTAATTTGATTTTTGATGTGTATTAGCTAACGGAAAGGCTTGGTTTATGGCAAGGTGTACTGCCTGTCCTGCTGCTGCTCTTGTTAAGTGTTGTGTTGCTGTTATCAGTGACAGAATAATGTGCCCACTATGCACAAGACAATTGCATGCCATGTGTTGTTTCTTGCCTACAGCTGGCAAAGGAAGAACTTTGAGATCTTTTCTCTTCTGTTTATACAAGACTGTGTTTCTGAGGGTGAAGGGGATTATTCTGAAGCTGTTACTGTATCATTAGCACAATTGCTAGCGCAGGCAGAGAAACTGCCTTAGGCTAGTTTATAGGAAGAATATTTAACAGCATTTGGATCCTGTTTGTTTTGTCATGCTAGATGTTCATGAAATACAGTGAGATGTTGCAGAAAAAAATAATCTTGAAAATGCTAATTTCATATTTATTTTATTTCCAAGCGTTCTGGTTCAATGCTTTTGGGATATATTAGTGCTGCTTTTGGGGTTACCATTTGTCACTGCGTCTTGTATAGTGATGTTTTGCAAATGCTGAAAAAATAAGTGTTTCTTTAATGCATCTCTGTGCCAGTCTTCAGGATATTAATTTTCCATTGTGGAATTATCTCTTATTTTGACAAATATATGCTTATGTCTTGCTAACCTGTCAGTTGTTAACACAACATGAGAGCCTCTCTATGTACTCTTCCTTAGAGCACCCCTATAAAATGGGAGAGGTTTGTTTTCCCTGTTTTGCAGGTGAATATGTTGTTTGTGTGTACTACTTTCAAACACAAATTTAAATCTAGAAACCCACACCTCCTGCTTATTCCATAGCTAAGTGCCTGAGTCCTTATGATCTGTCTAGTCCTGTCAATAATTAACTTCAGAAATGCCTGGGTAATTACCCATTCCTTAAGTTCTGTATACACAGAGAGCAACCTGGGACATTCTGACAGTCCTTAAGTTGTATGTGTATTGTTCTATGCATCTTCTTCCCATTTCCATTTATAACTCAAATCAGTAAGCCCTTTGGGTTTCAGATTTTTAGAATAGGTCTTTGTGCAAGGTTGTCCATCTTCCTCTTTTTGTTAAAACTTTGTCTCAGTTTTCTGACACACACAAGCATTCTGAAAATGAAAATCAAGTTTCATATACTGGAATGGGTGCTTTTAACATTTGCTTTTTGAAAATGATGTTATAAATCATAAAACGTTGCTTCAATTATATTTGCCTTAGGTAAACCTGCTTCAAAGTGATGAATTTCTCCATAGTGATGACATTTGTGAAAGAATTTGAAAATATCAAAATCTAGAATTAAAATGCATAGACAAGTCTGCTCATTATTACCTGAAATACATCCACTCAGTCTTTCCTCCCTTAAAAGCAATGTCTTTTTTTATCTCTAAGATATAGAGGGTGTCTTCAATCACAGGTTTCTTGAACTAATGCTTTTATCTGATAGTATCCCACTGCCTGAAGTCATGGGCTAGGCAGTACATTACTTCTGTCCCAAGTAGACTCTTGAGCTGTCCTTGTCACTGTAGTAACCAGCAGGATGAAGGAATCTTTCTACAAGTGACCCCATGGGTGGAAAGTATGTGTGAAATATAGGATTATTTTTCTATCACATATATCCTATTTTTTCCTACAAATACTCTATTTTTGTACTGTTGTACACTTCTTTAGCATCACATATATGATTTAACATAATTTTCATCTGTGCTTTGTCTGCCTCTTCAGTACATATGTTGATATTTGCAGTGACGGCAGAACCAGGCATCAAAGGGAACTGTATAGCAACTTCTTATGTTTATCATACAACATGCCTCTGTAGAAACATTAGAGACTGCATTGAGGTCTGCTTCTCTCTTGATAAATTAATCCATTACTTCATTTTGTTTATTAACTATTTTTCCCTAGAATATACTCAGTTCAGCTCTCACTGTCAAACATCAAGAAATGGCAGAGAAGAGCCAAAGATGTAGGATACCTCCATGGGCCTCAAACCTATATTTTCATCTCTTTCAGTTAGGGTTTTAATCATCGCAGTTTAAAGAGTCAGTATGAGTTTTCTCATACTAAACTTTTTCTTCTTTAGGTTATTTAAGAAAGAGTGTCTTCCCTAAAGTAATTTTAAAGATTAGTGAGGGCACTTATTATCAACATTTTCATTAGTTTCACTGACAGCATATTTGTGAAGAGAAATGCTCAGCTCTATTATCGTGTTGGCAACCACCCATTTTGATGTAAAGATGTCAAGAGCAATTTTGAGATTTCTGTTAGCTAGTCTGTGAGCTCTGAATAAATCAAGAGTAGGTAAACAGTAGTTTAATAAAACAGCTCAGAAGACTAAACAAATAAATTGGATAAAACTTCTAGTAAGGATGTAATATATACTCATTTTTGCATTTAAAATCATATATCCCAAATCTTTCTTTCAAGAGAAGGTTTCAGTATTGTGAGAATGCATTGTCCTTTTTACATACATTTATATAGTTGTAGAAGAATCAAGACAGGAATCTCTATCTCCAGGTGATGAAGATACCAGATTAAATTCTTAATTCAAAAGAGAACTGTACAAGAGGTGAAAGCAAGGACACGTAACCTGAAAGGAATATAGAAACACCATCCAAGCATGCAGAAACATGGTTAGAAAAGCCATAGCTCATTTGGAGTTAAATCTGGTGAAGGATACGAAGGACAAAAGCTTCTACAGGGACATCAGAAGCAAAAGAAAGCTTAAGGAAAATATAGAAAAGTCTGAGGTATTCATTACCTTCTTTACCTCAGTCCTTATTGTAGGACCACCAGTCAGTAATAACTGGCTTCTGAATCAGAGGGAAATTCTGGAGCAAGCATGACTTCTATTCAATGAAGAAGATTGAGTTAGAGAACATTTAAACAAAGCGGACATGCACAAGTTCTCGTGACCTGATGGGATGCATCCAGAAGTATTGAGAGGACTGGTGGATGTCATTGCAAGACCATCCTTGATTATCATTGAAAGGTCATAGAAACTGGGAGAGGTTCCTAAAGTTCCTTCTTTCCTGAGGAAACAAGTGTCACTTCTATCTTTAAGAAGGGCAAGAAGGAGGAGCTGGGGAACTAGGAGGTGTCAAACTTATGTTAGTCCCTGGGAAAGTGATGGAGCAAGTCTTCCTGGAGGCTATTTTGAAACACAGTAAGGGCAAAAAGGTGATTGGGAGTGGTCAGCATGGGTGAAAGGGGAATCATGCCTGATCAACCTGATAATTGTCTATGATGAGATGGCAGACTTGGTAGATCAAGGAAAAGCAGTGTTTTTATTTGTCTTGACTTTAGGAGAAAGTCTTTTGATGCAGTTTTCCTTAACATCCTTGTTTAAGCTTTTGTTACTAAACTTAATTTCTGCAGCAAAAAGATACAATGTGATGGACGAGATCAGTTTCAGTAAAATTAAATTCAAGTTGCACTGAAATCTGGGTATTAAAAAAAAAAAATGTTTAAAAATATAAACAGTTTTAAATACCCATGTGTCGGAATGTAACTGAAATCAGAATTTCAGTTCCTTTTTTTACATTGACAAGCCTGACCAGGAAAGCCAGGCTCAGACGTAAAGACATGTAGTATGCATCGCATTCTGTTAGACATGATACTGTTTGGTGTACAGTCTTGTCTGACTTGAAGGCACAGGGATCTTGATTTCATTATCCTGCACTATTGCCCAGTTCATACTCAGAGGTTGTCTTGAGTCACCTCAGAAAACAAGGAATCTGAATTTACATAATAGCATTTTGGGGAATTAGTTACAGCTTCTTTTCATCTTTTCAGCAGGAAAACAGCCAGCTTTTCTGAACATCTCCCACATATGACCCTTCCTGTTTCTTTATGTTCAGTTTGCAAACAGAATTTTAGCTGAATCTGTCTGCAGAAGGCAAGATAGGGCTGGACATATAAATATTTTATTTCCTTTTTGTTTTTTGTCTGAGGGCTCTGTTGTATTGAGTATATGTTTTCAATTCTAGTTTCTTTTCAAAATCCACCAGGTTTAAAAATATTTGTAGAAGTTTCCAGCCTTTGTTCTGCAAGGGAACAGTTTTTCATCATTTATGTATAGCTCAAAACTAAGACTCACAGAATCACAGAATGATTGAGGTTGGAAGGAAACTCTAAAAATCACCTGGACCAACCCTCCTGCTCAAGCAGGGCCACAAAGAATCTGTAACATAGGTCACATTTTGGGATTTTTATTTTTTTTTTTAATATATTGTTTCCAAAGTGATTTTTTTTTTTTGGAGGGAGGAGTTTGAAAAATTGAATTTTTCTTCTTTTTTACCGATGAGTCGGTTCCCCGTGGGCTTGCAAATGTAGGGCTTCATTGACTCCATGTAGACAGAAAGGTACGTTAATGCAGATCAGACTACAGGTTTAATTTATAATTAACCTCACAGCAATGGACAAATCTGTTGCACAAAAATAAATTAACTTAATTAAAGTATTTTAATATAGTTTGACAGATATTAAGTTACTTATATTTTGTGAAGAGTTTACCCAGCAAATTTAGAACTAGGTTTTAGAAAGCAGCTATCTCAAAGAACAATCTTATATCAAATATTTGGCATACTACTTGGAAGCGTAGTTGCAAACCAACTGGTTTGTCTTTTAATCTTGGAATCCTTCTTAATTGCAGAGGTAATGAGGTTTATAATTGTTAATCAATGTTTCATTAAAATACTGCAATCGGAAGTGTATTATTTTTACTGTCGCAATTGCTAATTAGATTTTAAAAACACTTTGTATTTATGTGCCTTTTGCCAGATACTACCTTCCTGTGTTTATTTTTTGTTGATTTGTTCATTTTTTGTAAGGCCTAGATCTTCAGTAGAGGATGCATTTTGTTTCGGACTGCAGAGAGCAGATACATATTTGCAATTAAATATGATACAGGAGGCTTTCTAGTTATAGTAGTAAATACACTTAAGAAAGTTTGTCTGCAAAGGATTACTCAAATGAAATCACAATCTTAATTTAAATGAGTATATAGAAAAAACTTATTTGATCAGCAATACCATCTCAGCTCTCTCAGGGACATACTCTAAGTAGTGTTAGCCAAAGGTAATACTAGAAAGAGTAGTACTGATATGGATAGTTTCAGATTCCATTTAGTGGGTTCTATCTAGCAATAACAGCAGCATGACGATGCATGAATAGATTCAGCATCTTTTATGAAGAAATTTTGAACCTGGATTCGGTGTGACAGTGGCCTGCAGTGTGCTTAAGGTGGAAATGTGCCATACTTGGTCACAATCCGAAACCTTAAGGCAATTAATAACAAAAATAAAACTGAAAAAGAAATACTGTCCTGTCCCCAAATGTTCCAGATCTTCCCACTTCCATCTGGAGTTTTAACAAGGGCCTATGGGAAATTAAATTTAAAGCTTGATTTCCCAGTACAATATGTCTGGTAACTTCCGCTCTCCCAATGTGCTATATAGGTCTGTTTCTGTATAGCTCTGACTTCCCTCTGTTGGTTTGGGGTTTATATTTTATTTATTTTATTTTATTTTATTTTATTTTTATCTTATTTTATTTTTAATTTTATCTTATTTTATCTTATTTTTTATAGAGTAAAAGCATTCTCCAGCCTGTAGCTCTATAGCCCTTACTACATAACCTAAACACAGATATTTGTCATCTTCGTTTGACCTTCCCCATCTTAGAGAAGAAGGATAGGAAAAGAAAGGAAATGGATAGAGGAGGGCTTTGTTTTGGCTATGCCTAGGGTCATATAACTGTGAGAGAGCCAGTAAAATGTGCTACAATATCCGCTTCCTAGGTGAACATTAGGAGCTTCATACTCATTAAGAGAAATAGTATTTCTGAAGGAGACTGACTCTTTGCCAGACTTCCAGGTGAAGTACTGAATTCAAATTGCAAACTATCTGTGAAGTTAAAGTCCTTAGCTAAATGAGTAGATACTGAACAAATTTGCAGTCCCTACATAATCGTAATTCTTACTTTAAAAAATCTTAATATTTTAAACATTCGCGCAATTGGCTTCTTAAGCTCATCTGCTCCCTCATTTTTAAGGTATATCTGTACTAGTAAACAGAACAAGTCAGAGTTTTATTATATGAATCCTTTAGACAGCCCCGTGGTGTGACTGAAGGGACATCGATGCTGGCAGCCTTTCTGAACGGACAGCTTGTTGTGGCTTAATGACATCCTCAAAACACCTTCCGGTTTAAAAGCAACAAAAATCTCACGGTCCTCCTTTTGCAGATGAAACAAACAGGCATATAGAGAGATAAAATTACTTTCTTAATGATCCTCTGAAGGCTAGGGATTCAAGCCAGGAATATGTGTAATACCAAGATCTACTGTGCTATTATATTAATTAGCTCATACTTTATAGCATTGTTTAATCAGCCAGTGTGTTAATCTCAGGGTCTTTGTAATATGTGTGCTGAAGAATATAGCACTAAGAACTGTTTTATTTTTTCCCTTTTTTTCCTGTTGTTTTACGTTGTATTTAGCTTTACTTTCTTTATCTATGCAAGTATAATATGATGGGAACTTTAGTTAATTAGAAAAATGCCCTTATACATCGCTCATGCAAGTATTTTACTAGGATTTTCCTATGTAATTTGGGTCTACAAGGTGTTAGATAAATTAATAGATAAAGAAAAGATAATGCTGCAGTGTCCATTATGCAGAAAAATAATTTTGTCCCTAAAGTCTTAAAATTCTTGGATTAAAATTGTGGATAGAGAAGAGCTAGTATTACCTATTTATGATTAAAGAATCTGGAACTTTTTTCCAGATGTCAGCAAAGCAAGTCTCACTCAGCTACAGGAGCATTCTCTTCTTGTAGAAATTAATAATGGGAGAGCTTTGAAAATCAATTTCTAATAAAATAAAATGATATCTTTTTAAATGAAGGACTTGCTGTGCACAGCTGCTCTTGTGTTAACTAGTAATAGCAAGCAATAGTGTTGCAGCCATGTTATTGAACTCTCCAAAGAAACTCATTACTGAAGCAGATACAAAGAGACTAGAAAGCCTAAAAAATCCATACAAAATGAATCAAAAGCCTTGAAAAACTAAGAACTTCACTTTTGTTGTGCAAAAGGTTTCATACTTAATAGCTGTTAATTTCTTTTAGCAACTCAACATTTAAAGGAGCCTTTTAAGGAAAAGAACAAAACAAAATCAAAAGCACTTTTTCAGTAACGCACCTTCAAATACATCAATTAGTGCAATTAGTTTGTAAATTGTATAGTTCTACTTTTTACATTGAAATAAGCCTCTTTGAGTGTTGTAACATTTCCCAGCTAGAGTGGGTACTCTCTACTGGAAAACAGGTTTGTTCACATATGTTCTCTAAAATATGAGAATTACAAAATGAAACCGAAGGCAAAGTGTAAGCTGAAGGTTGAACCTTCGCTACACCTTTGTTTGCCTAACCCACTAAATGTCATATTGAGGTTGACTACCCAGTAACTATCTGAGATGGAAAGGTAATGAAGTTTGAGCGAGAATAGATGATGCTGTCTGGGATTTGATAATTGGCATTTGTTACCTGTTTTACTGTCAGCTTTTAGCCTCTTTCCCCAAATGTGTTACAGGGGTGTAAAGCTGTTAATAATTCATCAGTGCCTCTCTGTTCCTTGCACATGCATACCTAACCAGTAGAGAAGGGCAAATGTAACCAAAGTCTCATTCAGCAGGACTTTTTCAGGAAGGTCTTCCCCTATGACACTGACCTATGCCTCTGGAATCATCTCATGAATTAAAAATGTGCAAATGTAGCTGGTTTTTCATGTAATCAACCACACTGAGGATTTCCACTCTACATGTGCAGAGAAAACAGAGCATGCCTTGCTCTTGCTTGAAATATAGGTAGGTCTGTATCTCCATAATGCAAACAGCAGAAGTGGGAGGGATGTAACATTCAATGAATAGTTTATAGAGTATCAAATCTAACCACATGCCAAACAAGAAAGTCATTAAAGGTGAGCCTGACTGAAGTTTAATGTATGCAACAGAGAACTGTGCAGTGTAGACATAGTTCAAAGATAGGAGTATGCGACAATGCAGAATGGTGAGGCTGACTTCTTCAAGATGTTTGGTGAGCCAGATTCCAAGGTATCTTATTAAAATTAATGTTTTAAACAAAAGGTTATACAAATACAAGTGTTAATCTCAAAATCCTTGATCTTTACTTTTGGTTTTTTTTAGAAAAATGAGTAATCATCTTTTTGTGTATTTCATTTTGCTTCCATCTTAAACCATATAATGGCTTTTGTCAGTAAGATGTAAGCCAGTTTCCTTAAATGGTTTTATAGCGTGTTTTGTACATGGACCAAGGCAACACGTCTTTTTCAATAGGTCTCCATCCTTTCTATTTCCTATATAATTATAAATGCATAATTACTTATTTTTGCATAGAGAGAATTTCTAATCTAAAAAAAAACAAACAAAAAAACACATTTTAAAAGATAAAATCATGGTAAATTAAAATTAAATCATTGAAGATCAAATATCTGAGGGAAATTTCAGTTTCCTGTTAATAACAATTTCAACAGGATCCTTAAATATTGCAAACATTAACAAAAGCAGGGAATAGATTTGAGATAATCCACACTCATCTAAAATTGAAGGTGATAATCCAGAGAGATTTTAGGATGAATGAGTAATTTAGTCATGTTAATTCCTGAGGTTGAAGGGAGAATTCTTCTTTGGTGTGAATGAATTTTTAGATACTTACTTATGTTTAGCCATGAAGAAACTTACTACTAGATTATGTAAACTTTTGTAGAAAACATTATAAAGATCAATAGAAGTAGTTTTCTCAGTAAACAGTATATTTCATAATTAGTGTGTGTATGATTCAGCAGTCATTGATATCTGATGAAAAGTTCTGCAATCACATCATAAATCTGACAAATTTCCTCACATGGAAGCTTAAGCATGTGGGTGCTTGATATGTTTGTCACAACAGAAGGTAATATATTAATTAGGAAAAAGAAACTTACTGACGTGTGGCACAGAAAATACTATTTTAACAGGATGGTAAGTAAGAAATTATGTCTTTAAAGACCTCCAGATCTCTCAGAAGCTATTAACAGTCTTCCAGGACTGTGCATACTGAAAGGGCCAAGCTAGTGAGTTACTGTTCACAGTAATCTCTCCAAGGGTTAAATAGGCTGTAAGTAGTGTTCTGAGTGGGTTATTTATAGTGTCTTTTGTGTATAACTGGCAATTGTAATAGTTCTTAGTCTACTTCCAGTGAATGTCTTTCCTTCAGTTGTGCTTTTTAACTTACTTATATACATGTAACCAGAAAGGGGCTGTTTAAACTTCGTTCCAATCCAGGAAATTATTGCAAAACTATAGTAGAACTGAGTATGAGGCGTGGTTGTTCTTAGGGGAAAAGGGGAAAGAGGAAAGGAGAAAGTAACAATAAACTTTAGAAGTGTTTTAGTTTGTATCCCAGGTAAAAAAACACGGCCTTTTCTCTTACAGAGCCTTTTGGTGGTTTTGGAAATATTAGGGCAAGTTTCAGGCATTTCATATTTTGTTATTTGGTATTTACTCATGAGTTCAGGTTAATATTAATTTTGCATCTTCATGTTTCTGAAATATTTGCTACACTAAGTTTGGTCTAAAGGGCCCAATTCTGAAGTGTGTTCTGTCAACTGGTGTTGACCTCAAGGAATTGATGTGCTTACCTGTAAGAGCCATTATATTAAAATATATTTGTAGTTCTACAAGTACGCAGTATTTTCTGTGTCTGATGAACGTATACTGATAATGTCCTGTGGGTTATGCTTGGTTTAAACTTTCTGGTAACTGGTGTTCCAGCTCAGGTTATGGTCACAAGAAAGGCTTCTAGTAAATTCAAAAATAAGCAGCTACTCTAAGCTGGTGGCTTCTTTTATATTCATGGGTGGAAGAATTCATAATTCTACCAATTCGCTTAGATGAATGCTTTTTCAGGAAGAAACTTGAAGCTGCCTATGTCTTTCTTTATTTCCTAGACAGAAAAAAATATTAATATCAGGAAATAGCTCCCCCAGTGCTGTTGACATACATTGAGAGCAAATCACAGACCATTGTTTCATTTCTTGTAACTTTTCACATTTTTATTTGTGTTCATTAAACTGTCAAATATTTTTGAAAGGCTCTTACGTTTTTTAGGAAGGGAAAGTTTCTTACCATTGCTGAAAATTATGGTAAAGCTTAGATTAAATACTTGCAAAAGGTTATTAATCTCAGTATTTTCTTTACAGAAACATGAACATTTCCATGTCATTTTCTGTTCAGAAAATACGATACTTGCATGTTTCTTTTCCAATTTGCATTTTTAGGCAAATCTATGTTGAGTAGGTATATAATTTTTTAGATGCATAACTGAGTTTTAAATCAGTACAGCATTATTGTATAAACATTAATGAACTTATAACTGTTTATAAAAGTTTATAAGTTTGAAGTCAGAGGTCAATTATAGTCAGTAACTATTTCTTCAACACAGCTTGGCCCTTTAAGGTCTTTATCTGCATTTGTGTTTATTTTGTTTAAAAGAAATATATTTAAAATATATTATTTAAAATAAATTGTATTTATTTACTGTTTATTGCATTTTATTATATGCTGATATGTATATAGGGGTATAAAGGTATTTCAAAAAACAGATTGCACACAGATTTTTTTTATCCATACCAAATTTCGATAATTATATAGTGTAAAGTCTGTGATATGATTTCATTATATTGTTGTATTTAAATACCTAAGATAAAGTTTTAAATATATTCTGTACCTTTTCTTTTCCTTTTTAGCTTCCCCATGGGTAGATAAAAGTCGAACTCCAAACAAAATAGATCTCTATGATGTTCGTAGAAGACCATGGTAAGTTTTCTTTAAAGGAATGCTATATAGATCACTTTCTAGAGATGACTGTAAAGGCAAATTTCTTTTATCATTTGTATATAGTAGTCCTTGCTTTTAGACATTGCTATTTTCTTTTTTAAAAAGAATTTGATTCTTCTGTATAAACAATTCTCAAATTATACTACTTGTCATACAATATCCACTGTAGTGTGCCATACTGTAGCATTACAGGGGCCCTTTTGTAGGAGGATAACTGTCAAATTGGTAGAAGGTAATTAAAAACTTTGATTTTTGTTCCAAAATCAAATGTAATTTGGATTATTAGACTGAGCCACTCTTCTGGACTTTTGCAGATGTTTGCAAATATGTCTGAGTGGTTTAGACCAGCAGAAAAATCTCTAGATAAGTAAAAGACAATGGAACAATGGGATTCTTTCTCAGGATTTTTTTCTGTAAGCCTCTGAAGGCATAATGTACATTGATACTAGTTGAATGTATTTTTCCCTAAGCTGGGGAATAATAATTCATCTGTTATTAAGATCTTTAGCTCTGAAATAGCATTTATGTTTTTCAGTTATCAACCTCTGAAAACAGTGAATTTTTGATTGGCATATTCCATTTCCAGACTTCCTTAATGTAGTTTAGACTTTGGTTTACATAGAAGACACACCAAGAGGGAAGATGATAGCACATGGTTTTCTATTAGCTACAGCAGGAGGATTTTGTTGGTTTAGCTAGATTTAGTTTAGAGACTGCAGGGTCTTTCATCAATCACAACAAATATGTTTCCAAATTTGTGCATTCATGCCCTTTATTTATTTCAGGTATATTCAAGGAGCTGCATCTCCCAAAGACATGCTTATTTTAGTTGATGCGTAAGTGTTTAATGTCTGGTTATTAATATTAGGGGGATAAAGGTACTTAGATATATTGAATAAGTCTCTGGATGCTGAAAAATAGAGAGAGGATTAAGAAATATTTATATGCAAGGATCAAAAATCTTGGCATAAACAGAATAAATATACAGAAAAAAAATTGTTCCAATGAGCTGAACCCAAACCTGAAAATTATTTAAACTGGGGACAAGGAAGTGTTTTTAATCACTTTAATATTATTCTGCTTTCAGCTTCTAATTACTGAAGTAATCAACTGAAAATTTCTCTTGTGCTTGCCAAGATTTGTTGTAAAATTCAGACCTAAACCCAAATGACTAGAAGCATATACAGCAGGTTTAATCATGATTTCATTAGCCTGAAAGATGAGAATGTATGCAGACTTTGCATGTTTTACTATAAATATTTAAAAATTCTGAAGGTTGCTTACAATAAAATATTAATAGAAAATGAGCAAAGAAATCAATAAAACCTCTCTCTTCCTTGGCAGGGCTTCTTTTGTTTAGCTAATGTTGAGGAACCAAAGGAAGGATTGAACCTGATGTGTCAAATAGATTGCTTTATGCTGAAAAATTTATCAGAAAGTGAATAAATTTAATGCTTTAAAATGTGAAGTGCTTTCATATTAGCAATGAGTTTTATCAATGTTTTTTATTTCTTCACTTCTGTTTAGGTTTTTCCTTGAAAGAAATAAGCTGGTATTAGGGTGTCTGAAAATCTAAAGCTGTAAATCTATGTGCAGTAGTATAAAATGTTTAGATAATGCATTCGTTGTAGGTGGTAAACTCTCAGATTTCTTGAAATGAAAATGCAGAAGTGCTGTACTGTTATAACTTCACCTGAGCCACAGGACTGGGGCTGTGAGTGCCAGTTTTGGACTTAATTTCTTATTATAACAAGGTAATAAAACTAATGATGAGCTGGAGAACTCAGGAGAATTATTGGCAGTTTAAGTGAGAATGTTGGTGACAGTGCTGATTCATGCTCTGTATTTTTGGGTTTTTTACATTTTAAATAACATCTGTTAAATTCAACTTTTCTGCTGCCTTGTGGATTTCTGTTAGGAGTGGAAGTGTCAGTGGATTGACGCTGAAGCTGATCCGCACTTCAGTCATCGAGATGTTGGAGACCTTGTCTGACGATGACTTTGTGAACGTAGTTTCGGTGAGTATCCGCTTTTTCCCAAAAATTTGTATTGTAAACAAAGCCATAAGCAAGCAATTTTAATGCCAGATATGAGATACTTGAATGTTAAGCTACTAAGAGACTTTAATTATATTGCAAAATACCACTTCTGGCTTATTGTTTTCTTGTAAAGTATAATGAATGGCCTAGGATTGTTCCTATGTATACATTTTAGTGAAGGACAAAAGTCACAAACTTTTGTTTAGCCAAATCCTCTTTCCAATATATTAGTGGGGTCTGTGTAAAACATCTATTTGACTGATATATGCAAATTCTCTTGAAATAATAAATAGTTTGCAAGTTTTATGCTGTGGTATGACATAAAATGATACAGAGGAAGTAGGGGATGCTCCTTTTTCCCCATAGCCGATATTTGGGCTGCTTGTGTTAATTGGTGGATGATGACTGAAGATGTACAGGCATACATATGACCTGCTGAAGAGGTGTTGCTGAGAGATTCTTCAGTTAGCAAGTCAATGGGTAGCATCGCATTTTTTTCCCTAGTGAAGTAATATAATGGGGGAGATGAGTGAGCGGCTGTGTGGTTCTGAGTTACTGGCTGAGCTTAAACCATGACAAGGGGAGAATCCATGAAGGAACTTAAAAATGCAAGTAATTTATGTGTACAGAGGCAGCATATGTGATGCACAAGTTAGAGGATTGCTAGAAAAAGGGTAGGGTTGTAAGGACTTTCAAATGAAGGTGGTGCTGGCTTTTTCAGGGCTGGCTTTTCAGCAGTGAGCTCTTTCAGAATATGATCTGAAACTCCTAGTATTACCTATCATTACTACACTTCAAACTTGAATACCGGACTTAAAACTTCTGTCTCTATATAACAGAGCTTTTAAATAGAAGATAGTGTGGGGTTGTGAGGTTTGTTTGGTTTTGTTTTTTTTTTTTAATAGCATTTTAGTCTTTTGAATGCTAGCTAAGAATTTAAACTTCAAATTCCTCGTTTTCAAGAAAGCTGAAGGCAAAATAGAATACATTTGAGAAGGGGGAATATGGTATGGGCAACTTGTTGTTTCAGGCTGATACCTTGGATGTCACACTTTAGATTTGTGGAAGGATTTTTTTGTTTTCTATTAAGCTGTTGAACTGTAGAGCTTTGTTACTAAGGATTTAGGATGTGAACATTGGGATACTCTTAATGACAAGAGACAGCCTGCATGGTGGTGATTTTGAAAACAATTTTCAAGTTCTACAGATGTGTTGTATCAAGCCTGCAGGAAGAAAGACCTGAAATATCACTATCAGAAATATCTTTGAACACTGCTTATTGCTTCGTCGTTGGCTGTCAGTCTAGCTAAACCTTTTTCCAAGTAGTAGAGAGAAGCTTTTATTTGCAATGGCATTTCCTTTGTTAAAGTTTTTTTATGCTGGATTAGACCATCTGTTTTAGTCTAAATTGAAGTGGAGAAAAAGAAACTGATGTTATTGTTATTATTATTAAAGGAAATAAGCTTTTCTGTAAAGACATTAAAGAGCTGAAATCTTGTTGTTAGGCTTACTGGTTTGAAAACAAACAAAAGAAGATTGCAGTCCTACACTGCTGGAAATTGATTACTGTGTTCAGTGGAGTTGTGCCAGCTTTTGCCCTTGGAAAATCCAGACCCCCACTACCTCCTGATTTACAGAGTTTTCCAACCTTTTTCCTTTTTTCTCCCAGCTGACCAGAAATAGTGTATCTTAATGCTAAGCCTTCCTTAGGCTCAGGATATTTTAATAGCTAAGGTTCACCGTTATTCTGGTGAGACCCCAAAGTTGGGATTTGTATTAAAAAAGGGCTAGAAATCTTGGAGTATTTTCTATAGTACATTTTCCCAGTGGTTTATAACTTAAAAACCTTAAGAACCTTTCTTCTTTGAATGAACTTTAGGGCATAGTTCAGATATTTACCTCAGAACCAAAGACATCTTTTGGGTCATACTGCATTCCTTCTCAGAGGTTGGCAACACTCACAGAAATATACATGACAGAGCATGGCATCTCTAAATCTTTTATAAAGTGCTATTTGTTGTTGTGCACTTATCATTTAAACATCCATATTAGATCCTTTCAGTATTGCAATTACTTTTGTATAACCTATGTTTTAATGTGCCCATATGGCTTACCTATTATAATTGTGGGAGACGTGTTCTGACATTTTGTTTCTCTAGCAGAAAGGGAATCATATGGTGCAGGTAAGAAACAAATGGTTGTACTACTGCAAAGCATTCATTAAGTGAGAGAATTGAACACAGAAGTTTGATCTATTTTTAGGATTTATACCTTATCTTTTTTTAGTTTGCTCAGTTTTAACGCAGTTCAACCAAAGCCTCAAACCAAAGTTCAGCACGAGAGATGACATCTCTAAAGAAAGTGACATATTATCTTATCGCACTCAGTATTATTTTTTCTTAAGATTATTCACAGAAGCATATGTGCAGACCTAAATTTTATCAAACTTTCATCCACTACAAAGTTAGTTGCCATAAGTTTTTCACATATGGTGAGCTTTATAAGGTTTGATTTAGATATCTTGACACTTGAAGTAAACCATAATGAATTAGAACGATTAGCATTCTGATTGTTTGCTTAAATCTTTGGAATTTACATAAATGACTTTCATTTATGAGGTCTGAGATCTCATCTTTTTTCAAATATTAAATTCTTCATTTTACTGCTATCTTTCCACCACTTAATCTTCTTTGCGTACCTTTGGTGAAAAGCTTGATGATTTATTAGGTTTAGATACTTTGTCAAAAGGCAGATGATTCATTAATTCTTGTCTAATTTTAAAATAATCTCATTTTTCTTTTTTCTAAATGTTCTGAGGATTACCTAGAGATATGGTAGATATACCTCTAGAGATACGGTGATACACAAAAAATCATCTGGTCTCAAATGGCATTGTGGCTAGTTCTATTTAATCTCTTTATGAATGATCTGTACAAAGGGATCGAGGGCACCCTCAGTAAAGTTGCAGATGACACCAAGCTGGATGGGAGTGTTGATCTGCTTCGGGGTAGGAAGGCTTTGCAGAAGGATCTAGACAGGTTGGATCAATGGTGTGGCCAATGGTATGAGGTTCAGCAAGGCAAAGTGCCAGGCAATCCAGTGCTACAGACTTGGGGAAGAGCAGCTGGAAAGCTGCTCAGCAGAAAGGAACCTAGGGGTGTTTGGTCAGCAGCTGGCTGTATATGAGCCGGCAGTATGCCCAGGCAATCAAGGAGGCCAGTGTCATCCTGGCCTGTGTCAGAAACAGTGTAGCCAGTGATCATCCCCCTATACTCAGCACTGCTAAGGCCATACTTTGAATACTGTGTTTAGTTGGGGCTCCTCACAACAAGAAAGACTTTGAGGTGCCTGAGTATGTCTACAGGAGGGCAATGAAGCTGGTGAAGAGTCTAGAGAACAAGCCTTATGAGAAATGGCTGAAGGAAGGGGGGTTGTTTAGTCTGGAGAAAAAGAGGCTCAGGGGAGGCCTTATTGCTCTCTACAGCTACCCGAAAAGAGGTTGTAGGGAGTTGGAGGTCGGTCTCTTCTCCCAAGTAATAAGTAGTGGGACAAGAGGTGATGATGGCCTTAAGTTGTTCTGGGGAGGTTTAGATTGGATATTAGAAAAATTTCTTCACCAGAGGTGTTGTCAGACGTTGGAACAGGCTGCCCAGTGAAGTGGCTGAGTCACCGTCCCTGAAGGCATTTAAGATAGATGTGGCACTTAGAGACATGGCTTAGAGGTGGGCTGATGGACTTGACTGTCTGAAAAGTATTTTCCAACCTAAATGATTCTGTGGTCATTATTCTTCACAGAATATTCCATAACAAAAAAGAAATTCCTAGAAAAAGTCCAACTCCACTGCTTTCTTAATAAATCCAAACCCTGACAGTTCAGCTTAAACATTTTGTTCTAGGTGAACAAAACGTAGATTTATTCAATACATTTCTTAAGGACATTTTTGTCTTGAAGAATCCTGGTATTAGACATCATTAGATAATTAAAAAGTCCAAAAGCTGGGTGAAATTTTTCAGTTAATACATTATTAATACAACAGTGGATAGCTATATGAACACTAGCAATAACTAGAAGTTGTCTACAATTTCAGCCAAGAAAACAACATTTATTTTATGGCTTGTTAGATTTAATAACCATAGATTGCTTAGTTATGAGGTTTTGAGTTAATGAGAGAGATGTTTTACTGCTGCCCGCTGCCAAGATGTTATCCCACAAAAACTGTATGTATGATGATTCATGCCCACAACTGAGAGACACGGATTTAAACTTATGCCAATAACATACAGAAGTTGACAGGATTATTTAATGAACCATGTCTGGTATGGTACATGGAGAAATCCTAGGGAACAGAAATCTTAAAAGTAAATGTGTTAAAATGCATCAATTCTAGTGATTGAATAAAGTTCCTGCATTTATTTCCAGTGAAAAAAGGTTGAATGAACTATTCAGTCATGTAAAGATTGCCATGGGTTAGTATGTCATGTTTTCTCCTGGGATTTGCATTTTTCTTATCTAAAGTGCTGTACTTTGTTGCAAAAGGGAAACCTGCTGTTAGAAAGAGCTTAAATGTATGAGTAATACAGCTGTTTTCCCACTAATCCAGTTATATGCTTTGATAGCAGTAAGTGGCAGATGATAGGGGAAGCAATTCCATCCCAGCACGTTATGATTTAGTGACTTGGTTTCAAGTGTTGACACAGAGAGCATAATTTGTTTATGATTGTGGGTAGGCTGCAGTTTGCAGGAGAAATGTATTTTAACTTCAGATTTGTGGAGGTGCGGGAAACCACACAAAGGAAAAATCTACCTTACAGCAACAGACATGTTAAAGGTCAGCAGCTGTAGGAGTGTTTGAAATCACTTAGCCTTTGTAAAAATCTGAAATGGTATTTACTGTTTAGGAACTGGAAATTAGATGTTATGAGCATTCTGGGGATAATAGAATCATGATCTGTGGAAACTGAAAGCTTATATTTTGCTCTTGCGCAGTTTTGCACATCGACTAAGATCAGAGGGAAGGAGATTTCTGGATGGATTGATGTAAAAAAAACCCATGCACTCATCTTATGAAATTATTACCCAGGACAAAAGCAATCTGTAGAAAATACATCCCCTTTCCCACTGATTTTTCATAGCATAATATCATGTAATTCCCAGAGCTCAGTAACTGCAAAGCTGTTTACTTTGCCACTCTTACTCTTAAATTGATACAATCTTTATGCCTTCCTAATTAAAATATTTAAATGTGATAATACAGAAACAAAGTTTTGTAAACAGCTTTTCAGTTTATCAAAGGACTTCTTTCTCTTTCTGCTGCATGTTTCTTCCTGCCTTCCGCAGTTCAGGTTGCTCCTATGTTCTCTTAGATACAGAATAACATTAGTTCCTTCTGCAAAATAGTTTCTTAACCTTGTTTGAAAACTTTACAAACATGCCGTGGGTGGAAACCTTATTCTGAAGTCCCATTGAAGGGAGGAGGATACTAGATTTTGCAGCCAGACAGCCTATTGTGCTTATGCTTTTGTTGCTCAAAGTTGTATATTTGTATAAGTGTACTTCTGTTCAACTGGCAAAAACTTCCAGAATTTTCTTTAAAAATAGCTTAAAGTTTGGTTCTTTATTGCTTTAATGTATTTTTAGTGAACCTTTAATAAAATTGCCTACTCAAATAGACTAAAACCTAGGGTTTTTTCTTGTGTTTTTAAATTTTGACCCAGAAAATTTCAGTGATGGTTAGTTTTTCCAAATAACATCACTATATGCAGAAGAAATCAAACGTGATCATGGTATTAGTGTGAGATGCTGGCATGATACATACATGATGTAGTTATCTTGGTATATCTAGAGGAGTAGATGAATAGGACTCCTTCTCTCTGAAGGGGCTTGCGAGTAAACTTGCCAAGATACTTTGGTCCCTACTTTCTCATTCTTCATAATGCATTATATTAATGATAAAATATAAAGATGCCTGCCATCTTTTTCATTACCTGGTAAATTAAAAAAAGATAGAGAATCAAGTTCCCACTGTAGGTCTGCATAAGCATCTCTCTTACTGATTTAATCCTGGAACATTTCAGGTAACGAATCATAGTAGCTCAAATTAAGTATACAGTCTCCTCAGCATCATAGCTGTATGAGGAAGTAAGCAAATGTATTTTATTCCTTATTTTTTGGGGGAAGGGGTGTAATTGTCAATAAAAAGTGATATAAAGGGAAATTTAGAGCTGAATGTTGAGCTTTGTGATTCTCTTAACAACAATCCATCTAATTATATCATGACCTTGCAGTTTTTCTTAAATTGAATAGCTCATTTTCAAGAAAAGAGGGAACAATGATAGCTGTAGAGAAACACATCTTCATAAGAATGATCCTTAATAGAAGATCATTAGCATTTCCTAATGGAAAGTCATTATCTTTCATCTTCCCTATTCAGGGACCAAGTAAATTGTTGTATATATTGTTATATATTGTTTCATACAGGTATGTTTAGAAGTGGGTGCTGGATTAGACAAAGCTCAGAGAAGTTATTAACAAAATCTAGTATTCAATTTTTGCATTTCTAATAGTTGCAGGTAAGGTAAGGCTATGTATCTAAGGAAATATATGTATGGGAAATATATCTGGAGGAAATGTTTAGCAAGACTAATGCAGATGAGTATTCTGTAAATAACACAGAAAAAATGGGCAATGTGGAAACCCAGCAATTGTTAAGAAGTTAGAAATTATTTTCCTTTTAAATAAATTAATGAGAATAGGAAAGGAAGCAAGAAGTGCAGTAGCATGAACAACATCATGAAATGTTTGTAAGCCTGCAGAATTACAGTTTAATTTTGCTTCCCTTCTAAAGAGAAAGTCAAGAAAGGAGTCAGTGATGCTACATTCAGGTGGGGCTAGAGTTTACAGGAAGATTAGGGTAGGGAGGATGTTATATTAGTTGGCTTTTCTGAAAAAAAGTTAATTGACTTCAGTGTGACCCTGATCCTCTGGAAAGCAAATGACACAGTTTGTATCAAGAAAAAGGAAAAGTGAAGAACCACTAGAAGTCAAACTTCTTGACTCAGTGTCTTCTCTGAGGACTGAAAGTGGTTTATGGTTGATTGCTTGGCTCTTGAGAGCACCTTCTCACACTCCTGAGTGAGTCATCTGAGAAGCTGAATTTCAAACATACTCTGAAACTTACAGGATTTTACCTTTTTTTGGCTATTCTGGAGTTCATAAACAAGTAGGCTGATAACTGATTTAATCACAGCTGAGATATGCCATCACTGGGGAAAATTCTTGCATACATAGACTCTCAAAGCGTTGAGATAAATGCACTGCAAGAATCACTAGTTGAAGCTCAATAAATTTGAATGGCACATAAATAGTTAATATGCTTCAATGAATTACAAGGAAAGATTCTTGTTATCTTCATATAAATATTTAATGCTTTCTGGAAGATGCACTTTAAGCAAACATCTACCACTAAACGTAATTGTTAAGGTCTGTTACATAAGTAACCAACAGAGTTTTGAGGATCGGTGATGTATGGGTAGTAAGAAAGTATGCAAGAGATCAGATTAGAATATGTCATTTACCCTTTTAGCCTTAAATCAAGGTGTTGGTTCCTTGGTTGGTTGTTTTTGTTTTGTCCTGCTGACTTAAACGTTTATCCCAAGTAGCTGTTCATCATCCGCCTTAGTTACTAATAAACTGGAAAGTACTTCATCTTTATATGATAGGAATACTTTAGCCATCATCTTTGTAAGCAGGGAATATTTGCTAAGTACTTTTTCTTACCTGTGTATGCTTAATAAATAGTTTAGCCATGTCTATCTAGCAGCAGGTGTGCTCAGTAGTTAGGCTTTCCCTTATGCCTAATGTACTTAGAAATTCCTTGTTATCTTCAGTTTAACCATCCCTACAGTGTTGCCTGTTGTACTGGGTTCAGCAGTAGCAGTCATTTTTCTCCATCTTAGTAGCTGGTGCAGTGCTGTGTTTTTGACTTTCAGCCTGGGAAC
>WYDI02019282.1:20450-30750 GCA_009867235.2 Psittacus erithacus | reverse complement strand
CCCAAATTGAGCTTGAGGAAAGGATGGAGATATATTTTTTCTTTTTTTTTTTTTTTTTTTTTTTGTCCTTTCCCACCAATCTAAAACTTCAAAGGCCAGACAGGACTTTATGTGAAACATAACTTCATGATTTTTATCTCGTGGTGGATTCTGGGATCCTGTCTTATCTGATGCTACTGAATTTGATAAATAAAAGGAGTTTTTGCCTTCCCAGCCCTTGCCTTTTTGAATGTGATTCAGAATAAGAACACCCGATCTCACTGTCTCTGAAAAAACAGAGGAAAGGAAGGCTCATGATAGATTTGAATGAGAAAAACTGATTCATTTCAGTTTGGCAACATGTAGCTGAGAATTTATGGAAGCCTAGTTTGCTTTCTAGGAATAATCACACCTGCCTCTTTTTTTTTTTTTAAGACTGTTTTCCAGGATATTGTTTGTGCTTTCACTTTTATGACTTGATGGATAGGCATATTTATCATTCTGGGCAATGTTAATACAAGTTTGGTTACATTCAAACCTTTAAACATAAAGAACTGTCAAGAAACTATTCTTTGCATTAAAAAAGGTTTCCCTTTTTGCTGGGATTTTTGTTCATGCAGAATTTTACTCTATTCTGAGATATATAATTATTTTTTAAATACATATAGCCTTTTAATAGCATTTCATATAGCTTTCCATTCCTGAAAGTGTATCTATTAGTTGAAAGATCATGGGAGTTTATAATTTAAAGGACTTGGCAAATACAACTATGCTATTCTTGATCATCAGAAAACTCCAGTTAGACCTGAATTTCTGAATGATTGGTAAACAAGAAAGTTTTAAGAGAAGGTGCAGAACTTGCAGAATGTGTGAACTGCAAGTAATTTTAGCAGCTCATATTAGTTACAATTGGGTTAAACACCTCTTTGTCAGAGAGCAAAATTCATCCAGTATGGTGTGGAGAATATTTGTATTTCAGTAGAAACTCTTCTTACCTCAAGAAATTATGTGTGTGTCCTGACTCTGGGGAAAATCAGCATCCTCATGGGATCATGGGAAAATGTACCATGGAGTTTTTTGGGCATCACAATGCCCAGCAGCAGCTTCATTTTTACAGTGCCGCCAAAAGATGTCGCCGGACGCCCAGCACCCTGTCAGGGTATCTGCTCCACGGGTGCAGGGAGCCCTGCCAAACTGCATCTTACACTGCCAAAAGGCTTTTCCTGAAAAGCCTATTGCTTGAGCACAGCACAGCCTGACCTTAGTTAGCTTCTGATATCAGGGTTATACCATGGTATGACTGAAGCTGTTTTCCTATTTCATGATCTTATTATTCAGTATCATATGGGAGAACTCCATCTGGGTTCAGATTTTGGTGACTCTGCTATGCAACAAGCTGAAATGCCCACAGAAGTCTAACTGGTAAATACAGCAAGGAAATAGCAGTACAGTAGGATGAGCTTGCACTATTTATCTTTGTATTTAAGTATTTCTTCCTTTTTGAGTTAAATACTCTTTTGGATTTGCTCATCCCATTCACTGCAGCAAAGCCAAGTTGATAATTGGACTGCAAATAAGCAAAAAATGCTGAGGCTTCCACAATGAATCCAGAAATCTGTTTTACATCACTCACCCAGGCAGGGTACTGTTAGCTGTAAATGTGCTTTTTCCTCTGTGTGGGCAATGAGTCAACAAATACTACAGGAGTTCAGAGTGAAATGTCAGGTGCTGTTTCAACAGTCAGTCTTTCACGAGCATGAGAGTTGATCCTCACAGAGGATACTGACCTCCGAATTAGGGACCTGGTCATGGTGTTAGTGCCCTTATCTCTGCTTCTCTCTGAATAGGGAAAATAATGTCACCCAAAGATGTGCTGCCTATTTTGGTTAATTTATGCCTGACCACAGACTGTTTAATAAATAGGTTCTGTCTGGAAAATATTATTCCCTGAAATCATGTCTGGATTACGCAAAAGTCAAATTAAGTAATTGAGAAAGCATCTGCTGTGTGGAAGGCTGTTTGTTTGTTTGTCCGGTTTTGTGGTTGGCTTTTTTTTTTGTTTGTTTACCAGGACAATCACTGTTAGCATCTGTCTGGGAGGAGGTTTATTTGCTGAGCCACAGCTCAAATCTTGAGATGAGGGAGTATTACAAAGAAATGGCATGCCTTTCAAATGCAGGCTGCAAATAGGTTTGCAACTTTTTTCTGTCTTTGGTAATTTACCCAAGTGAGGCAAATCACATTCCTAAAGACAGTCCCCTGGCATTCTTCAATAAAGAAATTTTGTCCTGTGTATTATAAAATGTTTAGCTCAGTGCTTTATGAAGTAAAGGTCATCTGAACATAGATGTTGAAATAAAGGGCTGCCTGAAAGTGCTTCCGCTGAGCATGAATAGTGGCAATATTGCCTTGAAAAGTCTGTGCTAATTGATTAAACTTCCAACAAACTAATTTTAATTAGCCATAGTAGGTTAATTTTTTTCTTCCTTTTTATGATTCCAAAAGTTTGTTAGTGATGCATGTACATCCCTAGTTATTTATTACAAAAAAATATTAGGGAATTAGAAATATGAATGCTATAGAAAATCTGACTTTTTTATGTGTGAGTTTGCTAAAATGCACCTGGTCTCAGCTCACAGGTGAAAGAAGAGCCACTTTTTTGTTGCTGCTGGTCCTTAATGTTCGTGTATATGATGGATATGCTGCTCATGCAATGAAATGGGTCTGCTGCTGTATGAAGCCTTGTAATGCCAGGCACCAGCCTTGGACTGTCTGTGTAGAGCTGAGCTGCTCTGAAGACTCATCCTGGGGCTGCGGTCATAATCATAAGGCAGTGGTAGTTGCTGAGGTCAAAACTACATTATTTTCTTTGTACATGGTATGTGAGGGGTAGGTAATACAAGTATTGCATCTCTTAAAGTGGCCCATATGCATTCTGTGGAGTAAGGATAATAATGACGTCAAGCACAAAATGGTGTCATGGCGCAAGCTCTGCCAAGTGCCGGTGTATGGTTTGTGTTTGTTTTGCAGAGCTCAGACCCATCTGGTTGGGAAGATGATGTGTTAATGAGCCACTTCCCCTTTCTAACAGACTTTGGGATGAGGGTTTGTTGATAGGGATGAGACCTGCTGTCAGTTACCTGTGCGGGATTTCACAGCTCTGCTTACGGGAGCAGCTCACTGCCTTGTGCACCCACAGAGGGCTCCTCTGCCCGGTGCTCCAGATGGATCATCGGTCTGCGCATCAGCATGCCAGTGCCAGCGAGTTCTCACCAGGCTCCTGGCTCGGGTTACCCAGGAGTACATGCTGTAGTCTGTCGAAACGCTTTAGGGAGTCTGTTACTAACAGCAGCAAAGAAGCCTATTCTAGGCCTCTCATTTAACCTGAATTTCAAGGTAGTTGAAAGAAAAAGGGAGGTTAAGGAGGGAGGAAAGCCTCCAACACTGTGTTAGCTCTGCTGTGCTAGGGACAGTTGGTATGCTGCTACTGGCTCAGAAGATGCTCAAAAGCACTTTCAAAGCATGACACGTGGATGAAATAACCTCCATGCCTCTTCTCTCTGCTTTGATTTGAAATATATCCTCTATTCCTGCAATGGGGTTACAGCCAATTTGTTTCGTGAGAGCTGGGCTGAGAAAATGTTTTGATTAACTAGAGTAGCCCCATTTGTTTAGGTGTTGAAATTTTGGGCAGAGGCCGCAAGCATCTTTAAATTAGACACTGTAATAGGTGATGATTGTACAATATTGGACTTGGAGCTTCAGTATGTGAACATTAGATTTATTACAGTACCCTCTGAGCTTGGGTCTCACTTGCCAAATAGGCTAATCTACTAATTCGCTTCGCTTCTAGCTGCTCTCAGATCAAAACCAACTTTCAAACATTTTCCATTTGCAATTGTAATCAAAGGACAAGCAGTGATACAAGAAATGAAGCAATGTGGGTGAAGTAGAACAAAATCATTTAGTGGGCTGCTGGAGGAACAATTTAAAATGCTTAAACATGCCAAAAGGGGAGGGGGGGATGAAGGAAGACCAGAATTCCAGTTTCATTAACAATATATCAGAAAATGAGTGAAACTATAAAGTGCTGGCTAGAAATCTAAGGTGAGGGTGGTGGTTGGCTTTTTGCTTGTGTTTTTCTTTTCTCTATGTATTTAAGGATTTAATGCATTTGAAAATTTGGCAAGCAAGTTTCAGTGTTGGAGGCATGAGCTGATATGGTACACATGGTTTCCATGGTTCTTCAGTCCAAGGGGGTACCAAGTTTGGATGGTGCAGGGGATGAATATGATTTAAACCAGTGCTTTTAGGGTTAGAGGCAACTGATCTGAGATCAATAAATGATCTTGGTTGGAGCTACTAAGGTGATGAAGAGATTATGTCACCTGATGACTGGGTTAGAGAAGAATATTACAGTGAGGACTGGGATTTTACAGGACTAATGTAACGTGAGCTATCTTCAGTTGCACTTTTTGTTTTTTAATGAAATCTACAAAATGTTCCAAAACTAGTTGATTTTTCTCTCTTTAATTATTTTATTTCCCCTTCTTGCCCCCCCCAAATGTCATACAAAACCCTGCAGCTCTCTTCTCCAGGCTCAATTAGTGCTTTCAGTTCCTATTAGGTTTGTGTATCCATCCAACCCTCGCTGCAGGGTTTCAGGGCCCTCTCCAGCCCTCCTGCCCACTGCCTTCCCACCAGCAGAACTCTGCTCCCTGCGGGTCTCTCCCAGGCATGCTGCCCGCAGGGCATGACCAGAGTCTCCTCTTGCTCTCAATCATTGTTGATTAAAGTCATTTGCAAACTGCTTTTATATTTGGTGTAGAGATATATGACTTACCTCATATCCTCTAGCCCATAGGTGCTGCAGTTTGCTGTCCCAGCATACCTGCTTGGTGGTGAATGGGACCTGGAAAGGAGTAGGGACATACTCAACATATCTTACACCCTCCTTTTTTTTGTTGTGTTTTTTTTTTTATTATTACTATTATTTTCTTATTTTCCTGGGTTTCTTTTACCTGGTATATCAACTTTCTGAACTGTGGTGTGGTCTAGAAGATTGAAGTCAGATGAGGACAGAGATAGAGAAAAGGAATAAAAGAGGTAGTGCTTTAGCTTCTTCATGCTACTGCAGTGAGGGCTGAGAAGTTATGCCGTGATTTTGTTTATATAAACTCTGGGATGTGGGATTATCACCCAGGAATGGAAAGACCTTTAAATTAGACAGTAGCGTTGGTGCACATTCAGCCCATTCCTTTCCAGCCATAGGAAGGCTTTGTCTTGTTTTTCCCTGGCACAGGTAGTAATACTTGCCTGTGTGGATTTTGCAAGGGCAAGAAGAGGAAGCTATTCTAAGCATGTTTTTGTCTTTTCCAGACTAATTAAAAGCTGCAGAAACCAATTTGAAAAAGCTACGACTACTTGGGTTGCTTTCAAGGTTATTGTAAGTTTTGTTGTTGATCTGAAATAGAAATTCAGAGGAGACTGGAGGGGAGAGGGTGCAATTTTGCCAAATTCTTTTTTTATCCTCCGAGAACCTTTTCCTGGTCCCAGCCCAGGGACTCTAATCCAAAGTGTGGTAATAAGTATATATTGTTACGTGCAAGTAGATGAATGTTTAACTGCCCAGGAGCTTTTCTTGTCTGTGTAATGTTACAAAGGTATAAAACCCCTTTAATGATGAGTTGGAGTTAATGGCCCTGAGCTAGGCTTTGAGTCATCACCACCTTCAGGATGGTCATTTATCCTCAGGAGATGTTGTGTATATTTCCAAGAAGGTGTAAAGCATGGCAAAAATAGTGGTTTATTGCACCCTTGCAATCCCTCTGACTATCGGACTGGAGTGGAGGTGTACAAAGATGGACAGATTTAAAAAAAAAAAAATGTATACATGATATTGCATACATAATAGATGAGAATGGTTCCAAAACAATCTATTGCATAATTGCCTAACTAATACAATCTGTAATAATTGAAAATCTTTTACAGAATTTGTAAGAACACTTTACTATGCATGTGTCGTAGATCATTTTTAGACTCTGTGTCTCAGCTGTTTGCTTTTGTGTTGTTCTTTTTAATTTGGTCTTTCAAATTGCTAACAGTCTTATTGCTGCTTCATGGCCCAGGCACTTAACAAATTTCATTTCTCAAATGGAAGAGACCAAAATTTCTCCTCAGAAGTGCGGTTCACAGGCAAGGGAAGATTTGGTGCTAACTTTTCTTTTTCAGAGACAAACACAAAAGATAGGTTTACATAAGTATGTTTCAGGGTTTTTTTTTCAACTGCTGGAGAGACTTAATAAAGAAAAATAAACATTTCAAACTAACAAAAATTGCTTTGGGCTTGACTTTTAAATCAAAATACAGAAATTGATTTTGCAGATACATTATAATCCCACTCATCTCAAAATGGTCCTCCAGTGCAATTGTATTGGAGGTACTTATTTACTCTAGTAGATATTCTGGATCATTGTATAAACTTCTGTAAGTACCTGCTATGTGGCCTTTGGTGACACCTATTTTTTTTTTTTTTTTTATATATTTGAGATGCATGGGCAGGACATGAGATGCTGCTCCAATTTGTTATTACTTGGTCATGAATGCATGGTGCTGTCACCAGGCAGCTGGTGGCATAACTGTCCCTGGTTATGCCACACCTTTTCTAAGGAAAGGGCAAGCCAGCTGGCAGCAAATTGCTTAGCAAATTGCTTCAGGTAGTTTTAGCAGAAATAAGAGGAGACATTTATTTAACAACTGGACAGCCTCGGTCCTCAGAACATGGAGCTCTTGCTCTCGTATTCAACAGAGCAGCCCTGCATCCAAGCCCAAGAGCAGTGTTATCCCCACACATACACCATTTCAGGGCAGTTCTCCTTTCTCTGCTTCTAAGATAGCATGGGAAAGCTTTTTATTTCGCTTTC
The DNA here is from genome assembly GCA_009867235.2 of Psittacus erithacus. Taxonomy (NCBI): domain Eukaryota; kingdom Metazoa; phylum Chordata; class Aves; order Psittaciformes; family Psittacidae; genus Psittacus; species Psittacus erithacus. The sequence continues at coordinate 23,848 of WYDI02019282.1, read as the reverse complement.
CATTTCTTTTTTTTTTTTTTTTTCTTTGAAAAGCCCAAACACGCATCGTAGGCAAAGGGTAATGGTGAAATCTGCACTGTCCTGGACAACCCCACTAAATGCAGCTCAAGCCAACACTACAAACGAAATCTTCTTCCTCATTTTTCTCCCTCTGTGGTAGTGAAAATCAAATGGTTTTGTTAAATACATTTGAAAAGACTGTCTACTAACACCTTAATATCAGGTAATTGGTTAAAACTGGGACATCACAGGTTTTGTAACCTTGACTTTACTATTACCAAATCATCTGCTCATGTCATTAAAGCCTACAGTGGCTCCTTGTTGGTGAGGTAAATTTTCTTTGAATAAATGAATAAGTGTAGTGGACAGCATTAAGTGTGTGGTCAATGCAGAAGCTCAATGAGTAATTATTAGAAAATAAAGGATTTTTTCTTTATTGATGTGTAGGATTGCATCAAATTGATTCTTAATTGTGAAATCCATTTTTCACTTCAAAAGAGCCCCTTAATAGTTTTGTCAGTTCAGTATGTTATTTAACTTTGCAGTAACTGGAGTTACTGAAAAGAGTCTATAGAACCTGAAATGGAAATGTTCACCTTCCTATGTTACTTATGGTTTTCTGAAGGCCAGCAGAACTTATTCATTTGCTAGTGAAAGCAAACTTGACAGTGTGGCTTTTTGGGTTTATTAGTGATCACCAGCTGATGATAAAAATCCCCAAATAATGAAGCAGAAGGTGAGGGCCACATCAGAAACCACAGTCTTTACATCACAGCAGCAAGAAGGCAGTGAATGATGCATACTAAGCAAATTGTTGTGGGTGACATTGTGTTGGTTTTCTTTAGCGTTAGTAAAACTAATACTGTGGTGGAAAAATGTGGAGGGGAAATTTTGAAGTATGGTGTTCTGGAAGAGATTTTGGTTTTATTTTCCGTTTCTGGAGGCTGCGTGAGGCATGCCTAGCAGCTTTGCCTGGGTGCTGGCTGGGATGAGGGCAGTGGAGGGATGATCTTGGCTTACTGACTTGTCTGCATGTGATTTCTCTTCAGCCCATCATGCCAGAGCAGTACTGGTATTCTCCTTTCTGAAGAGCACCCACTCACTCAGAGGTGTAACCTGTTTGGGGCTTTTTCTGATGTAATTTGTCTTTCCATAACAAAGCAGTATTTTTCAACCTCCCTGTTACAAAGAGTGTGAACATGTGTTTTGGACTCCAAGTCAGTAAACAAAGACTGAAAATCAGCCGTGCAGTCCCCAAACTGCTGGACTGCGGTTCACTGGCCGCCTCTTCTCTGCGTGAGACCTGTGAGAAATTCCTGCTCAGGCAGTGCCACTGTAAATCTTCCCATGACAAACTATGCTCAAGCTTCTGACAGCAAGGTTCAGGCAAGTTAAGGAGCTGTTGTGTTTTCCCTAGATACATTGTGTACCTCAGATTTTTAATTCTGGCTGCAGATGTTACGTAACTTCTTGATTTTTCATAACCCAGGCAACTAAAATACTTCTTTTTTTATCTCTTTTGCAATCACTATGAATCATATGATCAGCCTAAGCATATACATTTTGCAGATGAAACCAGATCATTATTAGTTTTAGCTATTTCAGCATGAGTAAAAAAAGACAAAAATATTCTATGTACATTTTGCAGACCACTTGCAACTTGTTTTGACAACTGAGGAAGGTAATGATCACATGAAATAGTTTCATGTGTGCAGGGTGGTTTGCTTAAATCCTAATTTTGAGTAATCTGGAATGCTACTTTTGGTCTATAAAATAGAAAGAAGTAATAATAAAAAAAATAAAATCAATAAAATACATATTTGGGGTTAAAATGAAAAAGGACACGCATGTTTCTATGATTTTGTTGCTTTGTTTTTTGGTTTTTTTTTCTCCCCCTGGCACCAGATTTCTTGAGAGAAATTGAGCCAGCAAATTAGCATTTCCAGTCCTTTAATACACATTCCTGGAGGTATTCTTTTCCAGAGACAGCACTCCTGGGAATGACAGCAACATGCTTGGTATTGCTCCAGCTGTCTTTCAGTGAGGTGTGCTCAGCATCACTTGTCTTTCAGTGGCAGTTATAGTGTACCTGTGTTTTATTTGCTGTGTTATACTTTTGAAGTCTTGCTTCTTAGACTCTTTAAAAAGATAATGTGCCTGCCAGGCATTTCTTGGTAGCCTGCCACAACTCAAATGCTAACCTGTAACTTCTCCTGAAGGCACTGCTCAGGTGTCATGTGTATTCCTTTCATTAATTTTTGTTGATAGCCATAATATGGCCATGACCAAAGCTATTCTTACTACATTCCTTTTTTATTTTCTTGTGTCTTTGCAAACAGTTATGCTAATTCAAAATGAGCAGTGGTTGTCCAAGTCATTTGTGACCTGATGGTGTAAGAGGATGTAGCACATCATCTGAAAGGCTACAGTATGTTTTGTGACATCATCATGACATGATGTAAAACATCATGTGACAGCTCTTATTGCACAGGTGTCATTACATTTTGCATCAAAATGCTAAAAATACCTTTAGTCAGTTTGCTAATTGTCTTGTATGGTTGTCTAGTAATCTCCAACTCCATCACCTTGGTGAAATGCAGAGGGACGAATGTGATGGTATGTCTACTCTTGTGCCCAATGCTGCCCTGTCCCACACCAGCTAAGGCTACACCTCGCAGCAGCCGTGAGTCCTGCTCTGCTTTGTGGCATTATCTTGGCCACTTTTGATTCTACAGTGACCTTATAATGATTCATTTAAAGGACTGAGGGCTATTTTCTGGGTTAAAAAGTTTTCTACTAATGGCATCTTCAGCCAGTGTCAACTCTGATCTGAGGAAACTGAGTCAGATTCTGAACATTGAAGAAAAGTAACTAATATGGCAGGTTTTAAGACCTTGGACCTAATGGTCAGCAGGTCCAGTGGGGAAAGGAACAAACTTCTGAACTGGAGGGGTGCAGTGGCAGAATGCCTTGTGGATCTTGCTCCGGAAACTGCTGGTAAAGTTCCCAAAGCTCTTCTGACATATCTGAGAAAATGTGACTCTGGATAATGACACCTTGGTATGCAAGGACAGAAAGGAGGCACTTACAAATGGCAATCATAAATGAGGTTAAAAAAAGAAGGGGGGTGAGGGGGAGCAAAGACATTGTTGCACTAAGGAAGCTGTAGATCTGACTATTTTCCCTAGTTGTTTTTTCCCATTGTCTTCAACTGATCCAGGATTTTGCTTCTTAAATTTTAGTTTCTCTGAGCATTTGAATCACAATGACTGCTTGGGTTGTGCCTTCTCCTGCCCCTGCGGCTCACTCCCCCCCCCCACCGCCCTCACCCCGCCCCCTCACCCCGCACCCTCACCCAGCACCCAGCACCCTCACCCCGCACCCTCACCCCGCACCCT
>WYDI02019282.1:0-20440 GCA_009867235.2 Psittacus erithacus | reverse complement strand
CGCGTTGGGGTGTTCCTCTCCTCCCCCCCCCCCCCCCCCCCCCCCCAAGATTCTATGCTCTATTATACTCAGTTGGATGGGTCTGCAAGTGGGAACCCCTGCTGCTTGTCCTGGGACAGCTAGGAGCTGTTTTGTGGCTTCCTTAAGCAAAATAGACGCACAAAAAGCTATGGAAGTGCTTTTCTACGAAGCAATCATTGCATTAACCAAGGGAAGGGTATCTGTAATGTATAAAGCACCTCCCATGCTCCCCAGATAGACCTGTCACTCAATTTTGAACTTTGTGTAAAGTTGAAATATTTGGAATGTTGTAAGCTTTAAAAGAATAAAGTCATCCCTTGTTACGACTTATTGTTGCTGGAATAGGAATCTTTTGCATCTCAAATCAGTCCTGGGCTATTATGGAATCCAACTGAAGTAGCTAGTCTTACATATGGATCAAATATAGCCCACAGTTAACCAATACCAGCATTACATTATTACCAAAAATTTACAATTATAGTCCACTTACACAGCACTTATTCTGTGATTATCCTACGGAAATTTGTGATAACTATCAGTGCAATCAGTAAAGCTTACATTTAAACTTTTTTTAAACAACTGAACATGAGAATAAGATAGGCAATTGGAGAATGTTACAGGTGTTAGAAAAATTATCCTTGTAATTCATATTGTTACTCACTTTTTCATTGTGTAGGAGCACTTTGCTAATACCTTTTGATAAGAGTTTACAGGTAATTAGTGAGCTATGAACCCTGGCACTTTTGCTTTTAAAAGCATGCACGTTTAGGGCAGCATGATTATTTGGATTGTTTTAAACATGCTGCTTTGTGGAAATCAGTGACTTGGGATCAAAACATCTGATTCATGCTCAAAAAAGGAGTTTTTGGATTAATTACTTCTTGTGGCTTTGCTTAATTTTCTACTCTCCCAATTACCTAAAAATGCTTTTAAGTAACTTTTTTCAGGTTTTTTTCCCTCTTCCATACATGGTGTGATGAAGCAGAAACTTAAGGAGAAAATGAAGTCATGAAACCTCAGTCGACTGCAAGTAAAAAAGAAGTGAGGTGTGAAGTAGGTTAATTTTTAGTAGCTTTGGAATACAGATTCACAGTAAATTTGTTATGATTCATATAGTTGTATTGCATGCAATGTTTATTTTGCAAATTATGGAGCCTTTGATACCACTGTGATGGGTGCTTTATGAATCCTTGAGATATTAGATATATGTAAGTATGTAACCCAGCAGTGAATACCAATGCCAGAGGCATACACCAAAGGGTTTTATGTTGGACAGGAACTAGATATTATCCTCCATTCTAGAAGGAGATTATTTATTACAATAACATATTCCTAGGAATTTTTGAATGATGTGCAATGGAGTATTATTTAATTAAATGCCATATAAGCTGGGCATGAAATTCGGTAGGGCAGCTGTACTTAGGATGCTTTAGAATTTGCTCCTTAGCTATTATTTGGGCAGTTCTATTCAGTATGTCAGGTTTTCTAACTAAAGAATTGTTGCCTCTGAATACATGAGGAAATATGACTTCAGGCAAACCATAGTTCTAAAGCAACTGGACACACATCTTTAGCAAGGTATCCCGCTCCCTTAAATGTATACAGAGGCTGAGGGAAAGGTCTTCCTGACATCAGGATTGCTAGGGGAATGGAAGGTGCAGGGGTGGGAGAAAGCCAGAGTTCATTGTAATAATAGTAGGCTAAGAGGTAAGACAGAGATGGTAATTTATCTGAAGATTCTAATAAAATGTGTCCAGTTTTGTTTACTTCAGGCTTGTCAGTACCAATTTGAATATTGCCATTTAATTTCTAATCTTTATATTCAGTGGTGGATACCTACTATCATTATTATGGGAACCCACTAAGAAAGACAGTTACTAATGTGGTGTTTCTCGGAAAAAAAAACAACAACAAACCAAACAAAAAAACAGAACCCAAACAAGAAGAACAAAAAAAAAAAAAAAAGAAAAATCCCTTACCATTACAAATAATGGAGGCCCAGTATGCTAAAAAAATGCTGCCTGAGTGGCTGGATGTTCATCTGAAAAAGTCAGAATTGTGGTAACCAAAATTTGTAGTGAAGCTTAGTGATTTGGACAAATAAACAGAACAAATATTTGCATTTAAATTGCAAACTGAGCAAAAACTTGTTACAGTTAAACAGGGCAGAGAGTCTCTGGCTTGCGCAGTTTGATGTCCAGAATGCTATGTAGTACACTTCCATAGCCAAATTTATTTTAAAATGTGGTTCTCTGTGGAAATGAAAGCCTTACTTGGAACATTTGAGGGAGGTATTTTTCATATGTGTTCATTCATATGTATCTAATTTAATTCCACATAAATTTGCTGTGAATTCAACCACAGCCAGAAGTTGGAGTTGAGTTAGGCCAGTGCTGATCACTTCAATTGTCTGATCAAAATGCCTTTGATGCCTTTATTGAAAACACTAAGAGAATTAATATCTCCCAGAACGAAAATGATTGACTGATAGGGATAGAAACAGTAAGAAAATTAAGGATGTGTCAGAAGACCAGGCATCTCCAATTGAAATCCTGACAGACAGACCTTGGGGCAATTGCACACCTCTAGGGCTGCTTTCTTTGTAGAACTTTCATTGGGAAAAAGCAAGTATCTAACAAAAATGTTTTTTCAGGGTTATTATAACCTAATTTACCTGGACAACATCTTGAAGTTACGTTTCACTCCTTCCATACATACAGAAATCTTGCACCCTCCCTCAAGGCTTGTTTTCCCATTGACGAAGCACCCCTCCATCTCTTTCTCATGCCTTTCTCCATTTGTTACCCAGCATTTCTGGGACGTTCTCACCCATATCAGAAGATCCTGCCTATGTACCCAGAAAAGAGTTTCGTTCTTAGAAATCACACCATTTAAGGGTTTCATATCAACCAACAGGGAAACAGTGCAAAGAATAATGCACATAATAGAAAACAGAGTTCTTTTCGTCAGCAGTTTTAGAAGTGGCAGAAGTTTAGCTGAACCACTGAAAGGAACTAACACTAACAAGAGGAAGATGAGCAGAAAAATGTGTTGCAGTAATCAAATCTGATTGTAATAAAAACATTAAAAAGAATCTGTGTCAGTTAAGCAAGAAAATATCTTTTTCTGGAACCACTGTTTAGATGAAGAAATACTGGAAGTCCCAGTTTTATGCTTGGGTGGAAAGTCTAGTGTCAAAAATTACCCCGAATTTTCACAAATATCACATAGCAAGATACCTGTTGTTGCAGCCCAAAACAAGGAGTCACAACCATATTTCTGTATTTTGCCATCAGGACTGATCCATTCTTTTTTGGACTTGGTCAAGTCCCAATAAGTTTTTGAACTTGTAGTTTTCAAATGTTTTGTAATTTAAGATTGCCATACCAGAATTTGATAGAAAAATCATAAATAATTATCTGTTCAGTGAAGAAAACACCCTCTCTAATGATGCTATGGTAGGAAATGCAGTATTTAATGAATACTGGTGAACTGAAATAAAACCCAGCAGAATAACATGCAGAATTTCATTGTGGCTGGAGGTATGTTAAAGGAACAAATGAAATCCTGGTGCCAGATAGGACAGAAACAAAACACTTAGTGCAGCACAGGACATTAGATGGTCCAATAAAACTACATGATTCACAGAACTGAGGGCAGCTGCAATCTGTAATAACATCAGTACAGTCAAGGACCCTGCAGCAGGGTTAATAAGCAGATCATTACAAACTCTGACCAAGACCATCTCCATACTGACCTAATTGAAATGCAGAACGAAAATTATTGTAACATGCACAATGATCCAGATAGACAACAGCTGGGTTGTTTCCACCTACTCTAGTATCTCAATTTAGAATGGTAAATTAAAACCAAAAAGAGATGAGAGAACATGTTGGAAGAAGAAAATGTGGCTCTTTAGCCATGGGAGGATGACACAGATCTTAAGAAAGCTGTGGCAGCAGCACTATACTCCTATTGAGATGGGATGGTCAGTCCCCAAAATAAAAGATGACCCATCTGTCTAAGGGGCTTTAGTCATCTGCAGGGGTGTAAATTAAAACCTGCGTTGCCTGAAGGGTCTGCTCTGTATACCTCTAAATTTTCTCTTTTTTTTTTTTTTTTTTTTTCTTCCATCCATATCCCTGTCCCTGCTAATTTACTGAGTGCTGGCCAGCGCTGCAGTGTCTGGGACTTGGGTGTCAGCTGGGATCCACAACTGCACCCACTGAGGAGTGGTCTACATGAACGTGGGAAGAGGTAACAGTTCTTATGCAGGCAGTTGTCAGATGGTGGCTCTGTTCCTCACTCCTTGCATGAGGTCATCCTGTCTGGAGCTCTCACCAAGACTGTGGAGATGTGGGAAAAGCTTTCTCTCCCCTTCCTGAGGGTATTTTCCACCTCTTTTCCCTTTCCCAGGGGCTGTTGTGACCATGCAGATCTAGAATTAAAATCACAAACGATCTGGTCAAGCTGGGCGATTGTGCATTTATAAGCAGAAGATTCATAGGCGAAGTGGAAGGCTGGCTGTGCCCTGTACCTCTGGGTGCCCATCAGGCAAGGGCAGGATTTGAATCTTGCCTCCTGAAGCACCCATGCATTTTTCACTGCACTTGTGTTCAATTAGAAAAAAAAGATTGTGAATAATCTGGAAAGCAAGGCTCTTGGTTTGCTGTCCTGACGCATGTTCTTGGTTACACCATGGCATGGTTTCAGTGAAGAGTGTGGCTTACCCTTGCTCATTCATAGCAAGTCCTTAGCCAATGCATCATTGTCGTGGTTTAAGCCCTGCCACACAGCCCGCTCACTCACCCCCCCCTCCCCCCTCAGCTCCCGGAGGGATGGGGAGGAGAATCGAAAGAATACGACTCCCACATATTGAGATAAGAACAGTTCAGTAACTGAGGTGTAACACAAATCACTGCTGCTACCACCAATAATAACAATGACAAGGGAAATAACAGGAGAAGAGAATACAACGGCTCACCACTGACCAATACCCAGCATCACCCCAGCAGAGATCTAGCCCTTCCGAGTAACTGCCCATTACATCCTGGGCATGATGTTCTGTGGTATGGAATACCTCTTTGGCTAGTGTGGGTCAGGTGCCTTGTCTCTGCTTCTTCCTGGCTTCTCCTCCCTCCTGGTAGAGCATGAGGCTCAGAAAGTCCTCGGTCGGACTAAACATTCTAAGCAGTAACTAAAAACATTGGTGTTATCACTGCTGTTCCCAGACCAAAAGTCAAAACCACAGCACTGCACCAGCTACCAAGGAGAAAAAAAATGACTGCTACTGCTGAGCCCAGGGCAATCATATGAGGAAATGCAGAATGGAAAAGTGGAAAAATGTTGCCCGGGGATTGACCATGCAAAACAAGTGAAGAGTTGGCCATTGCTACTTGCAATAGCATTTATGTCCTTCAAACTATTTGTGCATCCATCTGTGACTATCAGAGTTGTGTGTAACAGAAGTTTGAAGAGTTCAGAGGAGTCAGTTCAACTCCCATATGCAGATAGATTTATAAGGTTGTGACAGTATAGTGCAGTAAATAAGTACACAAGAATGTGGTAGAAGTAGACCCAGGCATAATACAGGTGATTCTTACTTTGTTTTAGAAAAATAGCAGGACAAATAATCACACAGCCTAGAACTGGCTTGGGAAGCTCGTCTGCTAGATAACCTTTTCAGAACCTGAAGTGTCCACAAAGTAAGATATTTCTGGATGCATTCTTTCTATACCATCCAGTAAAGGGGAGTTTTCATGTGTCTTTTTTAAAAGTATTGGTGTCTTTCATTATCAGAATAAATAGGCCATTTGACTGTTCCTATAGCCTGGGTTGGCAAGTTGCATGCTTAATATTTCATCTTTCTTTCGGTCTCATTCAGTATCAATTTGGGAAACCTTTTACTCAAATGCTAAAGGATTTGTGCCAATTGCATGAGTTCCTGTTGAACAGAATCTAGGTTAATGGTGTCCTTGCTCACCTTTCACACGCTGAATGTGACTAGGCAAAGTTGTTGGCACGTGAAGGTGTATGCACTTGATATTTATTAACAATGAATAATTTACTGGTAGATTTTGCAAAGCTCAAGTTTTCATTGTTTTTAGATTTTTACCAGTGGCTTGGGGAAAGAAAGGGAGGAATGGCTGCAAATAAAAATGTAATTGCTCAAAATCTCATTCTCCAAATGTTGTTCTACATTTGAAAGGCAGATATTCCCTGCTCTGCAAACTGCTCATACCAATGGCCTCTTGCCTCATGTAGCACTGCTGATTCTTGTGATTTACCAAGACTCTCATCACTTCGCATGTTTTTTCCCTTGTGGTTTTGGAGGAAAGTTTAAGAATAAGATCTTAAGATGAAACAACAAGAAAAACTGGGAAAATGAAAGTCCAAAACATATCCCTTTAGAAGTCCTTATGCTCTGCAATGTAAGCTTGCATTTTGGGATGGAGGTTGGAAAGTGGACAGAGGCTCCCTGAGCACTCATGGCACTGGCAGCACCAAGCACTGTATGCAGGTGAATCTTCTGCCTTGCGCCGCTGTTTTTGAAAGTACAACAAAGGATGAGAGTACCAGGGTGGCTGTAAAGGGCTGATGTGAAATAGATGGTGAGGAACCAGGAGCACAAAGAAATATTCCTGGACCCTGAGTACACATGCGTATCTTAAGAGTCCTGGATTTAGCTGGGAAATGGGGAAGGTTTTAATTTAAAATTTGATTTGAGGGAGAGAGACTTTTTCATTAGTGTAGCAGTTACTCAGTTGGGAGCTATTGGAAGAAATTAAAGTACATTTGGCAGTCTGTATGCTTCAAGCAGGAATGGGATCTATCCATCTATTCATCCACCTTTCTGCCTAATCACACAAATTCCATGACATCTAACATTATGTTTCTCTTTCCTGAACTAGTGCAAAGTCTGACTGACTGCCTGAAACCCCACTGAAAGGAGAAAATTATTTTTTTTTTAATATAATCAGTGTAAACCAGTTTTTTTTTATATTTTTTTTAATTTTTTTTTTATTTTTATTTTTATTGTTGCTGCTTTCTGCCATTAGCATAGGATCACTTTTCCCTCAATCAGCTGAAAAAACACACTGGAAAACGTTTTTGTGTCTTTTTTTTTTTTTTTTTAAATTTTGAAGGAGGGAGAAGAAAAGCAGGCAAAAAGAAATAAATTTAAGTTAAGCAAACCTTGACAAAAAAAGAGGGGAGAGTGTTTTGGGGAAGAGTGTGTTTTGTACATAGCTCTGTTTTGAAATGCAGTTACCTCCTTTCTCATAGAACTTAGCATAAACTTTTGTAAGTTCTGGGTTTGGGTTTTTTTTTCCTTTTGTCCAAAAAAAATTATGAAAGTGTCGCTTTTCCATTGCTGTTAATTCAGGAGAGATCCTCAATTCAAGCAGGGCACATTTTCATGCAAATACAGCAGCACAGTTTCCAGCCCCCTAATAGCTTCTTACAAATGATGTGCCATTACGACGAGGTTTATTTAAACAAATTTAATACATCTTTAATCAAGCTGGAGAGCATTTTCAAAGGTCACGCTCCAAATCAGGATCACTGTTCAGAGCTTATCAAAGTATTAGCTTAAGGGGGAGGGAGAATTATTTCTTGGACAAGTAATTTTAGGGAAATCTTTATTTACATTTTTATTCAGTTATTAAATTTTATTCCTTTCCCTCCTCCTCCTAGTCTCTCCATTTATGAACCTATAAGAAAGTCTGTAAATGGAGCCATAAGGATATCACAGCAGTTACTATTTCCAGGGGCTATTCCTTTGAATCTAGTGGGCCTATAAAAGCAAGGATGCAGTTCCATTTTTTTTTTTTTTTTTTTTTTTAAGCACAAGATATGTGTATCCATTTCATACAACAAGCTCTTGCCTGAGGATCTGATATTAGGGTAAATATATGATTAGATATATTTTAAATTAACAAATCAAGTTAAAAACAAATTCTGAGCATATTGGATATTTAAAGGTGCTTGCATGCTCCTGCTGCAAAAGGACAATTGTTAATGTTAAGTCCCATTAAAACTAATGGGAACTGCACTAATGTACTGAAGTAGCTCATCCCAGTTCACACCTCTGGTATTGTTTGTTAGGTATATGTCCTTAAAGAGATCACAAATGTTTTATGTTGTACATAACTGGACTTCTGTGTGTAGGACTTCGTGTCTCCAGTGACAGCACCTCACACTGGTTTTGGCCATGTGCTCTACAGTTAGCACTCTCAGAGCCCATACTTGTGTACATAAAACTCAATCATTTGGCTTCTGCTCTACAGAAGTGACTAATGAGGCACCAGGATTAAATAAGAAGTGAACTCTGTAAGTGCACACAGACAGAAATACTCCTGAGATTGTAATGCTTGTTAGACTGAGGAGCCTTCAAACTTTTCAATATGGGAAAGTAAAACTGGGCATCTGAGCAGATAATAAAAAGAGTTTGTGCAGGCTCTGTTAATTCTCTTTTAAAGGCTTACCTTGCAGTGAACATTTGGTAATAGGGTTAAAAAAGAACTATGCTGAGGTAATGAAAAGACACTCCTGGAAAGCTGGTTTTGCAGACCAGCAACTTGATTGGTTGCTGTGAAGAATTATTTTGCACCCCAGCCTTCAACAGTTGCCAAGAAATCTTTGCATCTATTACGCGTGGCATCCACTCTGCTTGCAGCTCAACAGGCAAGGAAGTATGCAAAACAAAGTGTACTCATATCGCCCAGTTTTCACGATTTATGAACTGGTAGTTGTCCCTTAATGCTTTTGGCAAATCAACGATGCAGATGTGGCATCCTAAGCATCAGTCTGGGTGCATTTGCTCTCTCTTTTTTATAAGAAGAAGAAAGTAACTCATGGAAAAATGTTTATCATTTGCCTTTCTAAATCACAGTACCTTAAAGGGCTTTATGAAAATGGGCAAAGAAGTAACTGTCCAGATGTTCAGCTGCATATAAAGCATCACAAAACACAAATGTTGCTTCACAGATTTGTTGTTGAAAACCATAGGTATCTTAAGGTTTCCACGATCAGAGAAAGGAAATGAGAATGACGTTCCCACTGATTCAGGTAAAAAAGGCAGGCAGTTGACGTGGTGGGGGTCAGTGGCATAGCAGCCAGTATGCTCTGTTGAACAGGAAGTTATGTACTGTACACAGTCATCTGCTGAACAACAAAATCAAAATGTAAGCTTGGCCAGCTAGGTGGGGAAAATGTGTGGTAGTATCTCAAAAAACAAATCTCAGAAATGCAACAAGCTCATAAATTTTTTTCTTCACTTCCCCCTTGAAGTCACACATATGATTATTTCCCTTTGCTTGGCTACAAAAATTCTGTATTTGCCAACAGTTCTGTGGTGGGTTGACCCTGGCTGGACACCTGGCGCCCACCAAATCTTTGCTGTCACTGCCCTCCTCAGCTGGAGACGGGAGAGAAAATATAGCAAGGGGCTCATGGGTTGAGATAAGGACAGGGGAAAATCACTCACCAGTTACCATCATGGGCAAAACATGCTCAATTTGGGGATATTAATTTGTTACCAATCAAACTAGTGTAGGATAATAAGAAATAAAACCAAATCCTGAAACACCTTCCCAATTTTCTTGACCTTCTCTCCCTCAGCAGCACAGAGGGATGGGTAGTGAGAGGTGTGGTCAGTTCATCACACGTCTCTGCAGCTCCTTCCTCCTAAGGGAAGGAATCATCACATGGGGGAAGCTTCTAGCAGCTTCTCATAGAAGCCACCCCTGTAGACCCCTGCTACCAAAATGTTGCCATGCAAAACCCAATACAGGCTGGTGAGTAGAGAGAAGCATGGGTGTGAATCAGGGTTCACTTGAGTCACATATATTCCAATTAATTGATTCTAGTTCCTTGCTGTGTATTTGCAGAATAGCATGGCAGGTAACATATCTGCACATCCTGCTGTGAAATTACATGAAAAAGTGCAACCCATTTCTGGAGACATGCTGTAATATAAGGGGAATGTGAATGTTTTTATCTGAAACAGTTACTAATACTCACAAAGTAATTCACCCAGCAATTTACTGTATGTATTGGGTTTTTTGGGGTTTTTTTTTCAGCTTCTGAATGACACTTTTACATAGTGGTTATGGATTTTTACTTATTTGGCTTTTAGTAATCATGAGTGGTTTTTAAGTGATGGTTAGTATTTGATGTCTACACTTTGTTGCTGGTGACATAAAGGATGTAATACTGTTCCCTTTCGTTGCTTAGAAGGGCCTTTTAAGAAGGAGTACTTGAAGAAACTTTGAACTTCTGAGCAAGTTTATAGAGCAATACCAAATCACTAGAATTAGGAAGCATCAAAGGACATTTAAGCGCCTGAAAGGTCTGGACTTCACTTCTCTGTTGTTAATGGGACTGTGGATTCAAATCCCAAGGTTTCTGAGACTTTTGCTTAATCTTTCCGTTTTTTTGCTTATATGAAACATTCCTTAGAGGGTGAAAAAAAAGCAATGAAAAAAGGGGATACTTTTTGAAGTGTAGTGACTATGCATAGACTTTAGGCTGAGTTTTATCATAGTCATGTGGCATCATATTTGCTTATTTGAGGATAGCTTTACTTTGCAGTCAGCGGCCAATGCAGTGCATTCAGTAGCCCCTGGGGTGAGCACTAGCACCCAGAGCCTCAGCCACTGCCCACAACCCTCCTATGGTAGGTACTGCATAAGCATAGGGTAAAAATACGCCTTCTAGTCCAAAGGTGGTGAAATAAATGGAGCATACTCCATTTATTACTCCTCCTACTCCACGGGAATGTGGAAAGCTTAATAAACTTTGGTAGACCTTGGGATGGATTTAAGTATGCCAGCACCAAGCCATGAAAACATGTTAAGAAAGGATGAAGAGAAATAGCTGCAGAAGGTGTAAGTTTTGGGGCTGTACAGCTAGAAATGATCACGCTAGGACATCAGGCGTTTGTCGGTAATTGCAAGATGGAGATACTGAGCTGAAGGTTAAATGAAATCGTGTTTGTCATATTAAGAGCAGCACATCTCCACTCTGGCGAAAAGATGAGAAAGGAACAGTTTAGAGCTCCTGTAGTTTTCCTTTCCTCTGGACTTACTTTGGTGGTGAACTTCTTGTCTACAGGTATAGTGAGATTCCACTTCCCTGCAAGTTCAAGTGACACTTGAGAAATAATTATCTTACCAGGTCATCCATCTATTTCTTTTTCTTAATATTTCGAAGTTTGTGAGAAGTTCAGTAGTAAGAGTCTCTTCTGTGACACTTTATAAATTACACTGTTGGCATGCTTTTTTTTTCATTCCATATTTGTATTATGTTGGGTTTAGTTCTTTCTCTGTTTTCAACAGTGTACATGCTTTTTGTACTTGAAAATCAATTCTCAGGAATATTTTGTTTGATCTTAATGGGTTGCTTGACCTCTTTTGGTTCCCAGCTCACAGCTGGGAGTAGCCAGAATTTTGTTCCTCTGGTTTGACAGGCAGTGGCTCTTCCCAGTACATGCTTGCATGTATACAGTAAAATATTTCTGCTGCAGATATTAATGCAAATGAAGCTCTCACCACAATTTACAGTATATGAGGAGGATATAAAATAAAAGCATATGCTGAAATGGAATAAATTCTAATTCTCACCTCATCTTTAAGAATGTACAGAAAAGAGGTAGTGATTAAAATCCAACTTCAACAAAAATAAAATGGAAAAAAAATTATCACCACTGCCATTTTACAGTGGAAGTGTGTGTGCGTGTGTATGTGTTAAAGACTGGAAATATTCAATATTGAAGCCACTTACTGTTGTGTTATTTTCTGTTAAATTGTATTTTTTATAAGAAACAGATTTAGAATGTTTGAAGCTTTAATGTTCTGCTCTGAAATAATGTAAACACAATGGAGTGATTTGAACAACCTAAACCTGTTCTTATGCTTTACATTTAAGAAATTGTATTCAGCTTGAGGTAGGACTCTTGTTTTCAGAGCTCAAAATTTCAGGATAAGAAGAGAAAACTTACTTCCCTTTTTCTTTTGTTTCTATTGTTAGAAATACCTAAATATAAAAACTTTATCCAGCTAAAGGTAACTGTCAAATGGCTAACATTTAGAACGTTAGTCTTCTGTTCTTTAAAGCTTCAAAAACCTTCATCCATCACTAATGACATTTATCTGCTTCTTGTATCAACAGTGTTAGAACTATGTGATTTAGGTTTGAAGAAAAAAAATGTAATGGTTAAAATAGCGTTATGGGCACATGATGCATGTGAATTGCATCTTCCAGTGGGTGTATGCAGTTCTGATAATATTGCTAAAATTCTTGTCCTTTTTTATCCTATGTGACAAAATTATATATAAATTAACTAAGTGTCCTTTTGATCTTATTTTGCTTCTTTTAAATACGGAGTGAAGAAAAGCAAACAAAACAGGACTGTTGCCACTGTAAGCCCTAAGGGTTCTTTTAGAGATACACTTAGCTGAATTAGACCAAATAGGTCAGCCACTATGCAAACAGCATCCAAGGCCTTTCAGGACTGCATGGCCCATCAGGCAGTCAGTAATTTTGACTAGATAGTGCTTCAATATGCTCTGGTAGAGCCAAGAAGACTCTTTCTCAGGAAATAACCAAAATAGCAGAAATATAATCACCCATATTTGTTCTCTGAGGGTAGAGTTCTGTCATGTACTGTGATAAATACTTAACACATATTCTGTAATGCTGTCATTTATTCATTTTAATAATCTGAAGAAGTTATGGTTATTATTAACTAAAGGTATTGAGTATTATAGCTGAGAATTTTTTAGATGTAAATGCAAAAGAAGAAAATACAAAGAGCAGGAATTCTTCACGATTGTGATATTAAATTTACACTGCTGGAAATTTTGAAATTTAAAGAATGAAAATTAATTTATCAGTGTTAACTAAAGTGCATTGCACAACGTGAAAAATAAAATGGATATTTAACCAAAAAGAAAGCAGTAGGAAATTGATATACTAGATAAGATGTGATTTGATCAACGTACTAAGTGCATGCGTATAAAAGAATAATACTGACCTGCTGAAAAAAAGGAAAAGCTCCTCTAATGATATTGATCTCATAACAACTGTTTAAATATTATTGTCCTTGTATATCTTTTTATATGAAGTTCAAGTTTATTGCCTGTGCTATAATGGAAATTTCAGGACTTTTACCCAGTTTTCATATATTTTCTTGTGAAAAGACTGATATCATTTTCTTGTTTCAGCATACACATCCAGAAATAAGATAGAGATGAGGATCCAGAAGTGAGGTTTAGCATGTAAAATTAAAAGCTAGATATAATTTTAAAAACAAAAGTTCTAAAGAATAGTACATGTTCTTTGGAGGTTTTTGTCTTGACAGATCAGAAATCTGTTTGGAATGAATGCTTTGTTTGTTATGGAGTAGGCTTGAGGTCTTGATGTCAGGGTACTGACATATTTGCAGAAAATGTTTCATAGCTTGCAGGAGGTGGCGTTTATGCTTCAGTTTATACCTTTGAGTCCTGTTCTGAATTTCCACATTACCTTAGTGAGAAATTATGATAATGTTTGCCATAAATCTATGAACCCCTGTCCTTCGAAAAAAGGCTTTTCTGCTTTTCTTCAAATCTCTTCCCCTTCCTGAAGGACACAAGCCAGTATGGATACCCATTCTACCATACAGACACTAATTATCATGAGATATCATGAAAGAAATATTTTTTTATCTGCTGTATATGGTCCTACAGAATAGTGCTGGTCCAAATGAAATACTGTTTTTATTTCTGTAGCCCCACCAGTGGTCTTGTGTCACTTTCCCTGGCTCAAGCGCAATTTTATAGTAATCTAGTGTCCCTGTTTTATGTGCCAGCGCCAAGATCCAACCGCCACACTTAACCTAAGTTTTATTTCAGTCTCTTTACCTACAGCTGCTCAAGGATTTTGGGAAAAGGTTCAGTTTACCTGAAGTGTTTCCATGTAGAGCTGCCCTACGCTTCTTCAGCATTTGAAATCTCTGGGGAGATCAGGTCTGTGCCCAAAGTTTAACTGATCCAGTTCCTGTAGCATTTTCTTCAGAAAGCTGCTGCCTGACTTTCCTCTCTTTTTTCCCTTTAAATGAATCTTGGGTTTTATTTTAATCTCTGATTTTGGGAACATAGGCCAGTTGCTTGTCTCATGATAACGATTGCAGTTTCAAGGTTATGTTAAGAATAATTATTTCTTAAGAGCTCTTTTTTCTTTTCTTTTTTCTTTTTTTTCTCCCTTGCAAATCTCTTGCATTACTTTTTCTCCCACTTGTGCCTCTTATTTGTTCAGTGCCAAACTGCCAACGGGATAGCATGTATCTTCTCTTATTTTTCAGCTGAAAGTAATTTCCTTAGGGGTGTTGTGAAGTCCCATGGGGGGGCTCTGCAACTAACTGGTCTGCAACTGGTGGAAGAGAGATAGAAGGAGGATAAAATAAAACCCAACCAAACCCTTTATGCATTGCATCAGCAGTGATCTCAGAAAAGGGGTACTGACAAATGCTTAAGTACTTGGTATGTGCCTTAATTTACAGACCAAAAAGGCTATCGCAATGCCAGCCTGAATAGGTGATGAAGAAGAAATTACTCCAAAGCCCCTTGAGTTGCCAGGGTGGGAGATACACATGGGGAGAAAACGGAGCCGGGAGACGAGATAATCAGTTAATATCCTTATCGCCTTCAAGACAGGAGCACAATGCTCCCTCAGTGGTGTGAAATGTTCACCAAGGAGTTGAGGATCACATGCTAAGACAGATGATGCTAATAGACACTTAACAGGCCAACTCATAAAGTCTGTGTTCAGGCATCAGTGAGTAAGCAAGGGAAAATTTGTCCTGAAATGCTTGGAAACTGGCTGTCTAAAGCCTTCAGGAATTAGTTGATGGAGGAAAAAATACCCTTTGCTGTAATCATTTCTCCCACCTGATGTTCCCAGTGTCTCACAAACACAGGCAGAGGTTTGGGAGACCTTTGGATGGTTGTTGATGGTTTGTTGATGGAGGGAAGAAATCAAAAGCTGGGTTCCCAGCCAAGGGAGCGTGAGAGGGACCTCAGCAGCATGAAAACAAGTGAAACTGTAGAGGGAAATGAGGTGATACGTAACAAGAGTAATTATTTTGAAAAAAACCTCATTCAGTCATGTTTTTATTATGGGGACATTAGAGAAGACAACCCAGAAGAGAAGAATGAGCCATCTGCTGTTGCCCTCTCTCCATGTGACTCGCTCCATGCTCCTTCAGGGAAACTATCCCTGTTCTTACTGGACACAGAGAAACATCCTGGTTTCCAGCATTTTAAATCAATCTCAGGTTTAAGTGAAGGTGCAAGCTTAAAAGTTATTACAGCTCCACTGTTTCCCCTGATAAATTACATGAATAACATTTGAGACAATGCATTGTTAAATATTTATGTCTAGTACTATAGAACCAGAAAAAGCACAAGAACCCCTAGAAGAATAAATATATTTACCTAAATAAATTACTAAGACAAATATACTCCTATGTGCTCTGTACCAATAAACAGTAGGTATTCACTAAATTGTGGAATATAAATGGCTCATTTCCTCTAAATGTACACTGAAAGATCTATAACATGTTATACATTTCCTGTGCTTTGCATATATATTTCAATATTCATCATGAAAAGGCTTGCTTATGTGTCAATATACATTACTTTGCATACATTAAGAAAATATTTTTTTAATTTTACCATTACAGATGTGCGTTATTGTTGGGGGGGTGGCAAAGCGGAGGCCTTATTTCATGATTAACCCTTTCATGGCTCGTCCTTTTTTATCAATGTGACATTTGCACAAAATGAATTGCTTGCTTAGACACAGCTAACTAAATAAAAGCAGGCCAGAGCTGATAGTATGAAAAATGGATTTTCATTACTGTTTCATTGATTCTTGTAAATAAGGGCCTGGGGCCTGCTCCAAAAAGGCTGCAAACAGTAATAATTTAATCTGAGGTGACATAGACCAAAATGTATGTGGACAAAAATCATCCTTGAATATTAAACAACAGCCTCAAGACAGAGAAAAGTGTTGCAGGCAAATTTAAATGTATGCAGATCGGTGGGTAACATATTTAAAAACAGAAATTAAAGATTCCTGTCATAAATCACATTTGCTGCCATGGATATGCCTTGTTATGCTGGCGTTTAAGAAAACCTGAAAGGTTAAGGCAGTTGGTGCATTAAATTGTACAAGGATAATTAATACTTTTCTTGTGGCTATTTATAAGAAATGGAAAATATAGTTAGATCAGCTGTGGCACTGCAGTAATTTGAGGGGGAAGAAATGAAAGTATGAGTCAATAGTTTTAACTGGACAAATGTCAAATGCTTAATGATGCAGTGTCCTTATTTGGAGGCATTTTGGAAGTTATATATGAAAAAAATAGAAAAATTAGTCCATTTTTCTGTTGCACATGTAATTTGTTTGCCTTTCAAACCTTCTACCTTGTTTAATTATAAAAAAATAATAATAATTTATCCAATTGCTGTAAAAAATTTTGAACCTGTTCCATGGAAGCAAAGTGTTAATCAGCTGTTGACTCTAGAATCATGAAGTTTGTTTTCTCTAACACAGCTTCTAATTAAAAACACCACTATATTTTGCCATAAAATAGCCTGAAACCACATGTAAGAACATTATTTCAGTTGTAGTATTTTGACTTATTACAGTAGTACCTAATGCTCAGGGTGGCTCATAGCAAGACTAATGTAGGAAATAATTTTCCCCTTCAACTTGCTGAAGCATTAATCCTTTTTTTCTTTTTCTTCTCCTTTTAACATGAGGTTACATTCACACAAACCCAACCTAACTACTGTAATTCCCCAGAGGAAAATATTCCTTCATCACTCATTGAGCTCAGGTTTATGATTGGCCTATTATTTAAAATTCTTATTTTTCTTTTTTCTTTGCTTTCATGAATAAAAACAATAAACTTTAGTTGTATCAAACATTATTAAAGGGTCTCAAAGCAACAAGACAGAAGGTTTATATAACCAAACTCTCTTAATATAAAGGAGTTGTATATTTTCAGATGTCACTGCCATTCATCTTTCCTCTGTGCCTCTCTCTCTCTGCCCCCCTTAAGCTAGGAATAAAGATCCTATTTAAAAAATTTCACCAGCATGTTATAGCTTTTCACCTGTTTCGTGAAAAGTTAAACATTTGGAATACAATTCGCCTCACTATTATTTTTATTCTAACTGAAAACAGGAAGTATTTCTTCAGAAGGGATAACAAAAAAGAAAAGTCATCCAAGAAATCTGTTTTCAATCTGAAAATTAATGTTGTGGTGGGGGAATGTATTTCTTTCACCTCCCTGACTTTCTGACCTGTTTGGAGAACGTTTTACCTGTTGTTATTACAAAAATTAGATTTTTTAAAATTTTACCCTGGTTTTGATGTGCAGATATTCCTGAAAATTGCCATGTCTGCATGCAGATCTTTGGAAACAAAGATTAGCAATTTTTTGTCACAGCTCTAGCTAGAGCACGCTGCCTTTGGCAAGTTTCTGTTTGCAACAAACAAAATGTGATACTTTATAATATTCATCATTGCCACAATGTGTCATTGGTATGTGGTGTCACACCCTGCTACTTTCTGGACAGTGTTTCCGATTTGATTATGACAAACCTTTCTTAAAAACTGCATTTTAAAGAAAAAAAATCATAAGCAATCAACCTACTCTACAATAAAGAAAAATTCCTATTTCAGAGGATTACTTTACGAATAAAAGATTGAGTGTAAAGTACATTTAGTATGCTGACTTTCCAAGAATTATCTTGAAAATAATCCAAGTTCAAAGGAAAAATAAAAAAAAAGTGGGAAAACAGAAATTTCACAATTCAAACCCAACAGTTTTAACAAGGTTCCACCAAAATGGAGAGATGAAAAAGTATTGCTTTGTGTATTATTCCTTACACAACAATGATGATTTAGCAAATGTGGTGATTTTGGTGATACCAGTAGTCTTTCTTTCTAGTTTAATATATGATATCTTCCTTTTGCAATGATGTAGATGTCTGAATATCAGAAGCTGAGCTGGATATGGACTTTTCTGGTTAGTATGTTAAAAAAAGGAATAGTATCATGATCTATTAAATGAAAAAAATATATTTAGTCACACTCTACTAATTCATGAGCCGTATCTTCATAGTTGAACAATCTCCTACGTTATAGGCAATCAGTAATTGGTTGTATAGGTCAGAGCCTTGTAGATTTAATTTAATTTTTTTTTAAAATAAAAGCAAAATATTTCACAGCCACTCTATCAATAAAAGTAGTATAACATTTTATCTCTGGTACAAAGCACACTTTACATGCAATAAGTATAAACTGTCTGCAAAGTTATTCAGACAGTGGTATGTTCAGCAGAAGGAAAATGTCTTAAACATTATATTTCGATCTGAATAGGCATTCAAACTGAAAAGAAAGATGTTAAGGCTCACATTCACGGGACAAACAATTTTTTTCTCTTTTAAAATTTTTTAAGTAGTAAACAAACAGTGAAAAGTCACAAGATCCAAATAAACCTGTAAATCTCACCCTAGAATTTTTAAAAGTGGTTTAAATGCATCTGTGTTTATTTTGCCTAGACATCTGCCAGTACATTTTAGGCTGCTTCTGATCAGTAGGGCTGAGCAAATAGCTTGTAATTATGAATGTTTTCCTTGAATTTATACTACATTTTCTGTTTATGAAATATGTGAAGAAGATCATGACATTTTCAAATGCCTTTGTTATTGAAAGTTATTTATGAATTTTTCCATGCCTTTTTTTTTTTCTGTGGGTAGCATTCACTCTTGTGCATGCACAAGGAGTAGGCAGTACTTAGACCCTACTTAAATCTTCAAAACATGTCTTCTGCAGAGGACTGATTTTCATGCAGAATGACTTGTGTATTTGATCAGATTGATATTCATTC
Source organism: Psittacus erithacus (assembly GCA_009867235.2). NCBI lineage: Eukaryota > Metazoa > Chordata > Aves > Psittaciformes > Psittacidae > Psittacus > Psittacus erithacus. The sequence continues at coordinate 1,473 of WYDI02019282.1, read as the reverse complement.
TTCTATTCAAACAGATAGTTACAGGAGACAAGTTGTAATGTAGCAATGCCATATAAATGGCTGGATATGCAGTCTGGCAGTTGTAAAGGAACCACATGTAAATCAAGCTATTTCTGTAAATAATACACTGTTCTTAGAAGTAAAACTTAAAAATGCAGATCAGCAAATTATACTGTTGTTAGTATGTTAACTCTCAGCAAACACAAGGCTACCTGTGAGCTACATAGGTTTATATCTAATAGCTACATGTTTTTCCCCTCTCATGCCCCAAACAGCAGTTTTCGCTGTGTCATTGGTGGTTGTATTAGGAAGCCAATGCTGTAATGTTTTTTGTTGTTTTTTTTTTTTCTTTTTTAATACAAATGTTCTTTTTCATCATGTGTCTGGAAGACCTCCAGATTAATTGACAGACTCTCACTGTTGGGCTAGGAAAATAACAAACCCAAACAGTGCTTTGAACCTATCTTTTACAAGAACACAGGCTGCATGAGTGTGCGGAGGAGACCACAGTAGCGCAAAAGTAATAGCTCTATGTGCAGTAACCTTTTCCAAAGCCAGAGCCACTGGGGAGGTGACAGGCACAGAAGCAAGGGACAAATGGTAACCACAACTCCTGCATCACAAATCCCCAAATCATGCCACAGAGGGACGGTTCATTTAGGTAGGGGTGAAGGGGATAAATGGATGCACAAAACAGGAAAAATTGCTTTCGCTTGAAAAACCTGAGGTCAGGCATGATTTTGGCCATGTTAATTTCCCTCTTCACTTACGCTAACTCAGGCCTCAGTTTTTCATGCCAAATCAAAAAGACCTACACCTCTTTCTTTAATCCTTTTTGGCAGTTTCTGCCACTTATGAGAGACCTTCTTAATTAGCTTCTTCTTCAGGCCAAATGTTGCGAGCTTTCTCTGCTTCCCTAAGCACCCGGGATCTTACTTCAATGTCCACTCCCATTAGATAACTCCCTTTACTAGTTCCACCTCAAGCATGATTCATAAAGTTTAAAGCCAAAGGGAATGATTAGATCACCTAGTCTGACCTCCTGTATATAACAGGACATTAAATTTCACTGAGTTACCTCTGGATTGATCCCAGTAAGTTTTGTTTTTCTCAATATCTTGGAGAAATCACGCAGTTGTTGTTTGGAGTGATCAGGGACTGGATCATCCCCATTTCATGGATTATTCCTGTGGTGAATAATAATCAATTGTGACAAAAGGACTCAGAAAAGCATTAAACCAGTCTTTGTTAATTTCCAAATATTAAGGAGTGCCCTACACCTAGTAGATGGAAAAAAATCTGTTATAGTGCACATACTGTTTCACAGAGGCTCCATAGAAGTGTGATACATTAATTGTGGTTTTAGCTTAGGAATGATTCTTGAGGGTTTTTTTCCTCCCAGTATTCTGACAACTTATTTTTTTTTCAAGTGGTATAATAGACTTAAGAAAATTATTTTTATAAGATTTTTAT
>WYDI02019279.1:11622-33649 GCA_009867235.2 Psittacus erithacus | reverse complement strand
GCAGAGCATGAGACTCAGAAAGTCCTTGGTCAGAGTAAACATTACTGAGCAGCAACTAAAACCATCGGTGCTATCAGCACTGCTCCCAGGCTGAAAGTCAAAAACACAGCAGTGCACCAGCTACTAAGAAGGAGAAAAAACACTGCTACAGCTGATCCCAGGACACCATTCCAAGTTTATCTGGCTCCCAGACCACACCACATGTGACTTGCTTTGGAGGGACAAAGTGCGGCTCTGCAGAGCTCCCGGTTTTCCGTTAGTTTGGTTTTACTGATGAAGACCTGAAGCCCAGCTCCACACTGGAGCACTACCATCTTGCAAGCTCGCAGACATGTTTCTGTGCTGTAGAATGTGCAGCACAAATAACATTTGCTCAGATACCACTAAGAAATGCTCTTCTGACAAGAGCTGGGGGGAGGTTGCTGTCAGTGATCTCAGTAGCACAGACGTTGATGGCTTCCCTCTTCTCTTCCAGAGATATGCACTGTCTGGGCTCTGAAGTTGCATTCTTTCATCTCACAGAAAAGGCAGCATTTCCCACTCTTGCAAGTAGATAACCTAAATATGATAAAATCAGAAAGGTTAAACACTGATTCTAACAACTTAAACATTTGAACAATCATTTACATAGGAGTAGTTATATTACACTCAGAAGTTTACCAAGTCATGCTTATAGTCAGCTATAATGATAAGGTAAATGCACAAAGCACAGGATCAGAGGCCATGACTGAAAGAATGGGTTCCCATCTTTTTTTATTTGAGGATTATACAGATATCCAATCTTTTATTCCCCTAAAACATTTATGCTGCTAATTGCCACATTTTTTGAGATATTGAAGCTTCCAGTCCATATGAAATTTATGCTAAAGAGGATCTGAATAATAATAATAAAAAAAGAATATCTAATTCTCAAGTATTACAGCTTCAGATAGGTCGCACTGATAGATACCTGCACTGAACTTATAAACTTCTTCAGACATTACTTGCACATTAAAATTTCTAATTTTTCAATATCTTCTTTTCAACACGTGCAAAATTAAACCATTTGAAACAGGGTTCCCTTTCCAAGCTTAATTGCATGCTATGAAATAAAAATAAAGCTGAAAGTTTACTATTTTATTTCTGGGGTTTGAAATGTTTCATTTGCAGGTTTTTTTGGTAATGAAAATATTTTTAAGTTGCGTGAAATCAAAATATTTCCTCATGTTTTTCAGCTCAGCTGGTGGATTAAAACTAAATTATCTAAACTACTTCATGATTAAATATGGGATTTGACTGGTAAACTTTTCTCTGCAGACAAAACAGAGGCAGGTGTTGCAGTTGCTCAATTAATCCTCGCAGCTTTGATTCCTCTCTGTTCTGAGGGTACAGTTTTCAACATCAAGGTATGAATATATATATTCTAATGCAGCCTGCAGTCTAGTGTACAAAAAGACAGCTTGTTTAATACTAGGCCAGTGAAGGAAAGCGACTTATCAAGAATACTGCAGTTCTGATGGCCACTGCAGAGCAATTCAAAATTCCCAGGTAACATAATAAAGAGACAAATTTATCAATAAAAATCAAATTCTTCAGAAATATGTGATCAGACAAAACCACATGTCCTCATCCTTCCCACAGGAACATCAGGAAATAAATGGCTTTCTATGGCTTTCATCTCTGATATGTTGTTCTGCTAAAGGGCAGGATTTACGGGATTATGAAAACAAACATTGTCCAAATGCTTTCCTGTGTCCCCCAAAAGTGAATTAATGAATTAAGAGCATCCTTTTCTCCAGAGCCAAGATCTTAATTTTTGGCATTCCATCCTGCAAACTGGAGTGAAAGCAGAATACAAAAGAGAAGTGAAGAACATCAGTTATGAATTTGCATCCCACAAAACCACACTGACCATTGGATCAGACAGCTGGCTTACGATTCCTAATGTATTAGCATAACATAGTACATCATATAAAGGAATTACAGCAGCAGATATCAGTGAGAAGTTGCTTTTAAACATTAAGTATAATACAGATCTGCTTAGATGTTTTCTTCCTGTCACAGATTCTGCAATCTATCTATTCAAATAACCTCTGAAATGATACGGCAGTTACATTTAGCAGTCAGAACTAGGAAAGAAAAGTTTTAGAAATGGGGACTGTTTGACAGATTTGTTTTTTTCACCCTCCTTATTTCTTCTGTAGTTATGTGCTATTTTAAAAAATTGATCCTTTAAAACAAAAAACTCTCCTTGTGCAAAAGAAGCGGCATTTACGGATGATAAAAAAGACAAAGAAATTGCCTTCTTATTGCTGAAAAACAAACATCTGAATCTCAGCAATAATTAATCGGTGGAAGTGCATAGACCACAAAAGATTATTATCATAAAATCTAAAGTGAGTGAACATATGGTGGTAGGATAAATCAACACAGAAGTAGTATAAATAATAACACCAAGTCATTAGGTAAATAGAGAGGAAAGGAAGATAACATTGCATGAAACAACTCGTGACAGAATAGCATATTTGTGAAAAGAGTTTATGTTTAATGATGTTTCTTTTTTCTGTGGGGCAACTGAGGGTAACATATGACACCAGTGATATGGATGTAATTTGAGTGCATTTTTCTCACTAAGTAAAATGACCTTCAAAGCAAAGGTGAGGAGGTCACAAAAGTTAAATGTTGTTCTAGAATTAGACTAGAGTTATAGCTCTGCCCATGAAGTTCAGGACTATCCAAGGGCATGGAGAACATTAATGTGTTCCCTCTGCATCCTCCTCCCATCACCCTCCCCTCTCTGTATTCAAGCAAATGACCCACAGGACTGCAGAGAAGGAGGCAGCTTGTTAGACCACTGCTGTATTCACTCAGATCGTCTAAGACCATAAACTCATAATAGCATGCTGCAGACTGATATTATAATTGACAGATCTGCCCTAACACAAGTGCAGTGATTTGGGATTCTGGAGACATCAAATTCAGGGGAATTCAGGAGCTGAGCAATACATTGCTGAAGTATGGGATGACATTACAGTGGAAGGATCCTGAAGTATTAGAATATATCAAACACTTTGCATAGTAACCCTCTTGAATTTTAATTTGGCACATGATCAACTATGACTGCCAGATGGAGCACCAGGCACCTCTCGTTCCCATGGCGCCAGCACCAGAATCTTGTGGCTTTAGCAGGAAGGCTGCTGCAGCACAAGCCCAGCACCAGGCACCTGACCTGCTCAGCCCTGATGCATATAAGTTGGTTCCACAAGAAGCAGCCCTGCTCAGCACAAGGGAGCCTCTTGTCCAGGCTGTGGCTGTGTTCCAGGAAACCAGCCAGCAGCTGGTGGAACCTCAGAACATGGCCCAAGTCCTGGATGTGGCAGTGGCCAAAGAAGAGAAAGAGTGGGAAGAGGACATTGGTAAAGTGCTGTCTCAAGTGGAAAAGATCACTGTATGTAACCTCTGGATCAACCCCTTAGTCCCAGAGCTCTTCCAGGACCCCCAGGCTGATATCCAGGAGGGGTCTGGTGACTCCAGCAGCATGGGCATGAATGTGACAAGGGAGGCGGATAGAGACTTGCAAAGCATGTCTCCTATCCCAGCTGGTCCCTCGGAGCAGGAGGCAGCACTGCTGGCACAGAGCCACGCACCTGCCTTGCTCTGCCCAGATGCCTGTGAGATAGTTCTAGAGGAAACAGCCAGGCATATCACAAGGGAGGTCCTGCTGAAGGCCATTTCTGTGGTCCATGGAACTGAGCAGCAGCCTTTGGAACAGCAGAACATGTCCCACATCTTGGATGTGACAGTGGCAGTACTGATGCCTGCAGCAGCTGGGGACACTCTGTCTCCTATGGCTGCAGATTCTCATACAGAGACCAGCATAGCCTCTCTCATGCCAACAGCAGATGAGGCTGAAGAAGACATGGCATATTCCATGTCCGGAGAACATCAGAGAGAGGCCAGCACAGCCCCTGTTTCACCAAAAGCACATGAGGATGAAGTGACAGCTTTGTTGCCTCAGAAGGCTGTGGCAGAAACTGGAGCACCCCACTTTGCACCAGGAGCAGGCAATGAAGAAGATACAGTGGCTACTCCCTTGGCCTGGGACTCTCGTCACCCACTAAGTGAGGTGCTTATGGCCAGTGCTGGGGATACTGAGGCGCTGGAGGCCAGCGCAGCTCCCGGGATATGTGTGGCAGGGAGATTCCCGCTGCTCCCTATGCCAGAGCCTCTGGAGGAGCTGGAGGGGAGCAGTATGGCCCACACCAGGCACAGGTTTGACATGCAAAGGAGAGCCAGCCAAGCAGGCTGCCTGCTGGGCAGCTCTGTGAAGAGAGAACTCCAGCAGCAGGAGAGCAAGGGACATCATTTTCCACCGAAGCGGAGATGGAGGCTCAGTCACAGGCAGGTGAGCGCCAAGGACAGGGTGGGACATGACAGGGGTATGAGCCTTCCTCTGCCTGTGGCCAGCCACTGCTCCACCTGACTGCAGCACACTTACCTCCTGCATCCCTTTTGTGTGATTACAGGTGGTGCCAGGGACCTTGGGCAAGGAAACTGATGAGGAGGAGCTAGACAAGAAGGAAGAGGACGAGTGGGAAGAGGCCACAACTGTCCAAAGGGGAAGAGATCACCACCTGCAACATCTGGGTCAACCCCTTGGTCCAGGACCTCTTCCAGGACCCCCATGCAGATCCCCAGGAGGGATCCAGATGCCCCATCAGCATGAGCACAGATGGGACAGGAGAGGAGAGGCTACTGGAGATCTGCAGAGCATGTCTCCTGTTCCAGCTAGACCCACGAATACCAAACTGGCAGCTTCTACACTGGGTGGAGCTGCAGAGGAAAAGGAACACCATATGCCTCTCACTCCAGTGTCACAAGAGGAGGTGGCACCAGCACCAGCTTCTCTAGGTGCTGGTAAGCAGGAGGCAGCACCACAGGCACAGAGCCAGGCACTTGCCCTGCTCAGCCCAAATGCACATGAGGTGGCTCCAAAGGAAGCAACCCTGCGCATCACAAGGGAGACTCCGGTCCAAACTGTGGATCAGGGAACCAGCCAACAGCTGATGAAATATCAGGACATGACCCAAATTCTGGATGTGACAATGGCAGCATTGACACGTGCAGCATTTGAGGACATTGAGTCTGCTGTGGCTTCAGAGCCTCAGGGAGAGGCCAGAGCAGCCACTGCCTCCCTAATAGCACTTGAGGATGAAGTGGCAGCTTCATTGTCTCAGATTCCTGCAGCAGATGCTGGAGTATCCCCCGTTCCTCCAGGAGCAGAGGACAATGGAGATGCCCCAGCTTCTCTCTTGTCTCTGGACTCTCGGCGCCAGGTGAGTGAGGTGCGTGTGGCTGGCACAGGGAATCCCAAGGCCCTGGACCACAGCTCCCAGGGGGTTTGTGACAGGGCTATTTCTGATGCTCTCTGTGTCATCCCACTGACTTTGCCCCCATCCCCTGCCTGTGCTCTTGCTACCCTGCAGGGAATGGTCAGAGACTTTGCGAGGAAATACCCAGGCAAGGCTGTGACTGTCATCCAGGGAACCAGGCCTCAGCAGGTGGAAGAGCCAGACATGGCAAAAAGCTTGGATATGGAGTCACAATCAACGCCGTCTGCTGTAGTTCAGAACATCGAGGACAAGCCAGGTACTTCACTGAGTTGGGTGGTACCCAGGCAAGGCCTGCAGCAGAATGTGCGTGAGTTCAGGTGTGCGTCAGCCTCCCCTCCATGGGCTGAGGGCTGCAAGCATTCAGTGGAAAAGGCCATGAGGACGATCAAGGGAATTGGGGCACCTCCCGTACAAAGATAGGCTGAGAAAGTTGGGGCTGTTCAGCCTGGAGAAGAGAAGGCTGTGTGGAGACGTTATAGCAGCCTTCCAGTATCTGAAGGGGGCCTATAAGGATTCTGAGGAGGGACTCTTCATTAGGGACTGTAGTGATAGGACAAGGGGTAATGGGTTCAAACTTAAACAGGGGAAGTTCATATTGGATATAAGGAGGAAGTTCTTTACTGTAAGGGTGGTGAGGCACTGGAATGGGGTGCTCAAGGAAGTTGTGAATGCTCCATCCCTGCCTGTGTTCAAGGCCATGTTGGACAGAGCCTTGCGTGACATGGTTTAGTGTGAGGTGTCCCTGCCCAAGGCAGGGGGGTTGGAACTAGGTGATCCTAAGGTCCTTTCCAACAGTAACTATTCTGTGATTCTGTGATTCAGTGAAAGCCCCTGGAGAAGCACAGGCATCTGGGCTGAGCAGAGCAGGTGCCTGGCTCTGTGCCTGTGGTGCTGCCTCCTGCTTGCTGCAAACAGGAGAAGCTGGTGCCGACACTTCCTCCTCTTGTGACACTGGAGTGAGAGGTGCGTGGTGCTCCTCTTCCTCTGCAGCTCCACCCAGTGTAGAAGCTGACAGTTTGGTGTCCATGCATCTGGTTGGGACAGGAGACATCCCCTGCATGTCTCCAGTTGTCTCTGCTGTCACACCTATGCTCATGCTGGTGGAGCAGCTGAATCCCTTCTGGATATCTGCCTGGAGGTCCTGGAAGAGCTCTGGGACTGAGGAGTTGACTAAGATGTTGTGTACAGTGATGAATTTCACTTGGGACAACATTTTATCAATGTCCTCTTCCCACTCTTCCTCCTCTTTGGCCATTGTCACATCCAGGATCTGTGTCATGTCCGGGTGATCCACCAGCTGCTAGCTGGCTTCCTGGAACACAGGCAGAGATGTGATCAGGACCCGTAAAATGTTTTTGGTGTTCCTGGCCATTTCTTCTACAACCATGAAAGCCTTTTCAGGAAAGGTCCCGGGAACAGCCCTTGGTGCCAAGTGGCAGCAGGAACTTGCCTGGTGCCCACCCAGCCCCTCACCTACAGCTCTTCTTCCCTCACGGGCATTGCCACTCTTCCAGACCCAGGAGTGGTCCCATGAAGGCGACTCTCCCACTTCAGAAGAGCACTTAGAGCTCTGCCCAAGGCTTTCCGTTTCTCCTGCATCACCCCACGTGTGGAGGAGTAGCGCTCTGCTGCCAGCGCCAGGCCCAAGGGACCTGTGCTAAGGATGTCATGCTGCAGCCTGCACTTGTGGATGCTTTCTTGGGCCAATAAATAATAATCTATTTCCCTCCCAGTGCTCATCTGTGCCTGTATGTTGGTTAGAACATATTTCTGTAATTCATGGACCTCCATATTTAATTAATGTAAAACAACTGACTTTAATCTAAGCAGCTCTCTATCTGTTGCAATTAGTTCTTGTTTGCTAATTAATTGCCAATGGATGATTAAAGACTTGTTTACTGAGGTTTAGCAGCAATCAAGACACATATCTAGTACTCAGGGGATTTACTATGCAGTAACTTGGTTGTTGAATTAAATTCTTATTGGAGACCTTTAAACTGTGACCTGAGAAAGCTTCTCTGCAGCCAGTGGTTCCTCTAACAGCTTGCCTGTGCCCTTCTGGATCTGCTGCCATGGGCAGTGTTGCTCCTAAGAGGGGGAGACAGTGTGGGTCCTTCTGGCTGGACAGGAAGGAATAGGACATAGACAAAGGGCTGTCCAAAGGGGAAGAGATCACCACCTCCAACATCTGGGTCAACTCTTTGGTCCCAGAGCTCTTCCAGGACCTCCAGGAAGATATCCAAGAGGGGTCCGGCTGCCCCAGCAGCCTGGGCATGGATGCGATAGAAGAGGCTACCGTCTGCTGCCCATGGCAGGGGGGCTGGAGCTATATGATCTTAAGGTCCTTTCCAACCCTAACTGTTCTATGATTCTATGATATATTTCAATAGTTCTTGGTCTACTTTCTTCCTTTGGCCTTGAATTTGGCAAGAAATGCACTTATAATTCCTAAATTTCTCCTTGATTCCTGCAAAATGAGCAAATGGCTGCATGGTGGACGATGGGGCATGCAATGCAGGAACACAGGTGAGCTGATGCTCAGTGCAGCTTTTGGAGTCCTTTTCTACTCACCCAGTGACGAGCTTTCTGCAGCCTCAAACCCTGCCAACAGCTGCAGCATGGCTAATGCACAGATTTCACTCAGTTTTATAGTGCCCTGCCCTGAAGACTTTCTATCATATAAATGTTACAGCCTGAACAGTAACACACCTCTTATTGGGGTGAAAACCTGTAGTAACAGGTTTTTGAAAGCATGATGGCAATTTGAGTTTAGTCTGTATTTTGTTTTGGGGTTGATTTTGGTTTTTTGATTTGGGTTGTTTGTTTCAGGGTTTTTTTGTTTTCTTTTTTTTTTTTTTTCTGTTCTTTTTTATTTCTGTTGACTTCAAGATCTTGAGTTGATTGGGTTTGTTCTTCCACTTAATGAAGGCTAGAAGTAGCCTCATTTCTAATTCTACCATACATCACCATGAATCAGGGAAAGAACTGAGTGAATAATGGATTTGGGAGATTCACTGACTGACAGAGAAACAATTAGATGAGGCCAAATTGAAAAATGCCCAAGCTATGTAGTCAAATTAAAATGGTTTTTGTTCCATTTAAACAAAAATATTTCATTTAATTTTGTACTTACTTAAGTTTTGTGCTAAATCATTTGAATTTTATTTCAGCTGTTGTAAAAATAGAGCATGGTGTGGAGCATTGAAATTAGATGTTACACATATTCCGATTTTTTTTTTTCCAGCAAAGATTCCAAAGTACTTAGCAAATTCAATCCAATTGTGATAACTGCTTCAGTATTGCATTTGCATTTTTTATTAGTGTTAACATTTTAGGTGTAAAATCAAACCGCTATTAGCTTGCTCCAACTTACTGCTTTATTTATGTGGAACATTTTGAAGGACTGGGATGTCATGCTTACCTGGAACAAAACCAGATATGAAAACCGTTTCTGAAGGGAAACGTCTAAGTTCCTGTTGCTTTCCTGAGAAGAGGAGACCTTGCTCTGACAAGGACTAAATTATAAACAGTTTATAACTCATGATGTGTTTAGAGTAAGCGCACATTTCCTCTCTGACTATATAATCCCTCTGAAGCAAAGATAATTGGTCATCCTTATCTGGACTTGCATACATTCACATATTAGCTTTAAAATGAGCTAGAGATTGAATATGATATTTCTGAATTTAACATAGAATTCAAGCTGAAAGAATGCTCATTTATAGCTGAATCTTAGGAACCTCTGCTTACATAGCCCTGGAGCTGACAGCATTCAAGTGCACCAAACAAATAGCATTAATTGCAATTTTTCCATTTAAAAGTAAAATGTTCTAAATGGTTTGCTAAAAGAAATCAGGATAGAAGGACTATACAATTAATGTATTCTGTGCTATGCATGGAATGTCCTGTCAAGAGTTAGTAAGAAACTCCCCCAAAAGTAAGCACCCCTATTTCCTTGACTTTTCTCCACTTCTGAAAAATGTATCTATTTGAGAAAGTGATAAGCAAAAGCAAAACAGCCCAGAAAAATATTGAGAGCAAACAAGAGTTTAGTTGCTCTGTGTTTGATCTAAGGGAGGCAGAGGACTTCTGGGTTTTGTTCAGTGCTTATTGGCTGACATACTTAAAACCAAGATGACTAATGATAGTATTAGACGGAAGAAGACTCTAATCTAATAATTAAGATAATTGTCTAACTCACATTTTACCTCAACATTTTGCTTTTTTTCTTTCACATCTATTCTTTAACCAATTTAAAATTCTATTTTAAAATAGCTATGCCACCTTTTTACTTAACCTAATTGTAAAATGCCTCTGCTTCTCTCCTTCATGAAAGAAGTGAAACTTCTGGTTCTTGTTTTAAATTCAGTTTGGGTTTTGGCAATTCCTATAAAGTTTTTTGTCTTCAGGAGCACAGCATTTTCTGAGCGTGTTTTGCTAACTCCAAACACCCTCATTTCATACAGCAGAATCGGCAAGAAATTAATTCTATTATCTCCAGTTGGCAGGAACCTCCAAGCCACAGGATGACCTGGTGTTGATTTTTTGCATTTTCACTCACTCAGAGAGATACAAACAGAAGAAAACTTTAGTACTTGGGAAGGTGGACCATTGGACACTTAGTGTACACATGGCTGCAACTGTATTTCTAGATCTGTTCTTATCTCTGTGTTGTAATTTCCACAGAATACGGTGTAAATTTAAAGCCTTCATTTCCCATATCCAGGACATTCCTTGCATAATTCGGTTCAAATACATTTAAAGACCAGTTAAATACCTGGAATGAAGGCCAAGGGCAGCAAGTTAATTTCTTAGACACAGCAACATGCTTACTAGAAGTATGAGGGAAGATACCACCTTATATCTCCTTACACAAATTCTTCTTTCCCAAACTTCCACAAAAGTCTACTTTCTTCCTATCAGCCCTGTCTCCCAAACTTGGCCTCTCTAATTACACTACTCTTCTTGCCACATACTTTCCATTTATTTTACCTTGTTTAAACTCTTGCAAGGTCTTTCATCCACTAAGAAGCCACTTTGCTTCCACATCAAAATTTCATGTTGCCTGAAGCGCTGAAAAGCCTGAGGCTGGGCCACTCTCCTCACCTTCTGACCACAGAGTAAAATGTGCTTGGCTTTCTAGTGCAAAATTATATGGATAAAAAAAAGATTACAAAAAGAAGAAAAATGAATTATCAGATAAAGACAAGCCCTTGATACCCAATGTTTTCAGACAGAAGGTTCAATGTGTGAAATAATGAGCTAGCATTAGTGTTTTAAATGTACTTAATATTTTGCTATCACAAATTTATTGCTGTTGGTTGCTTCCACAGTTTTGTGGCCAACATGTGGCAGGTTTCATTTGGCAAAGTGATAGTAATCTGCCTTTACCCACCTTCCAGTACTCTGCTCATCAATGCTAATACCATATTCTAGCTGATTTTGATGTGTGAGCTAAAATGATCTATAACAAGGGATATTAACCTGTAAAGCTGTTTTACTGGAAGTAGCCTTCAATTGAATAAACTTATAATCACTTCAATTTCTCTTGAACTTCTTTAATAATAGTTATAAAAAAAAATGTAAAAAAGTACTTCTATTTTTTTTTTCCTGTTAAGCATCTTTCACCAAATGAATTAATATTAGAAAACCAGAAAAAAAACCCATAAAATGGATAGATGGTACTATTACAATTGTAGGGTATTATTATCGTGGTCTTGAATTTTTCACTGTTCCTATCATAGCCTTGGTATTTGGGGGTCACAGTGGAGCCACTGTAGATTGCATTGGAATGAAACTATAATTCAAAAATTTCTGGGTGTGCAAGATTTTTGAGAAGTAATTTTTGAAGTGCTAGGGAAAGAAAATTGTTGGGTTTTTGACTGATTGTACAGATTCTTCTTCCATTCTTTTTGCTTGCATTGAAAAAAACAGATTTTTTCAAAAATGCAGAATGTTCTTAAGTGATGACTTCTACATTTCTGGGTATTTTGTGGGCATCTTGTTTGAGGCATTGGAGATTTTTCCAGTTTGAGGAAAAAATAGCTACCAAGCAGATGCACTAGCTATTTCAAAATACTCCCTCTCGCTACCCCAACAGAAAACTGTACTGTTGATTGCCACTGCTTAATATTGTCTCCCACACACTTAGAAAGTCATGATTTCTAGAGTGAAATATCCAGGACAGTTCACTAAAATGAGGCCTGGCATCCAGATTGCTAGCCTGGCTGCAATCACCTCTTGATTTATAGAGCTAGTAAATCACGTATCAAAACACAGGAACACATCAATTAATGTTCTACTGGAAACAAATCAAGGACAAGCCTACAGTGTGACATTCTGCCAGTTTTATTTTGAATAGATGTGGGGGAAAAGCTGAAATGTTTGGTCACAGCCTTTATTTACCCAATCTGTCTTATATACTATTGCATAATGCTATCACAATATTAATATGCAAATTGCCACTCAAATAAAAGCCATGCTTTCCTCATTGATTTTCAGCAAAGCTTCTGTTACAAACAAAAATACTTAGCACTTATATTCTCTTTTCATCTTCAAAACTCTGTTAGTATGCTTTAAGTAATCCTTTTCCTTTCATTTTTCTGACCCTGCATGAGATTTTATGTCTGCTTTGCCCGTGTACTCTCAAAGTTAGTCCTTCTCTGTGTTTACCTAAGACTATTCATGCTTTCAAAAATGATTTCCCTCTCATCTCTTTTTACACCTAGAAAGCAGACCTCAGGAGACTGGACAGAAGAAAAGGCTAGACAAGGGCAAGAATAAGTTTCCAAGGTCAAAAAGAAACAAAGGAACTCTATTTCCAGGGAATAATGAACAGTGGTCCCACCTACCACTGCTGCTGCTTTTCCTTAGCAGGTGCCTCGGTCTGGTCGAGCAGTCTCTGGGAAGGTGGTAAGATGACTTCTCTACAGGGCATCACCATCAAGACATGGTTTAGCTGCCGCGAAGGTAGAGTGCACAGGCATCCAATCCGAGGTGGCAGATGAGAAAATAACAGTAGCCTCTCCTGGAGAGGAGCATTTTCTTCTCAGAGAATGACTGCTGCAAAGTGTTGTGTAGGAGCCAGAACATGCTTAGGTCCTACAGGAGTTTCCTGGCTTACTGGGAAAAAATTTATTTGTTATAAAAGGAAAACTCTTGGTCTGGATTTATCTTCTTAATAGAGCCCCCCCTTTTTTTTTTAACAGATTCTATTTTTATAGTCTAGCTATATTAATATACCATGGATTATTATTACTTACCTTGTGTTAGGTAGGTGTTTTGATGACAATTTCAAGTACTGGCCTATTAATACATACAAGCAGTTGAGGTGCTGTATACCCTTCTGAAGATCAGTCACAAACTGGGCACCACTTCTGACCTACTTAGACTCTGAAACCAGGATCTCAACAGTGCACAGGACAAATGATGAGGGGTGATGGTTTTAAACTAAAAAAGGAGAGAGTCAGGCTGCATGTGAGAAAAAATTCTTTACAATGAGGGTGGTAAAACACTGGAACAGTTTGCCCAGAGAGGTGGTGGATGCACCTTCCCCGGAGGCATTGAAGACCAGGCTGGGTGTGGGTCTCGGCAACCTGATCGAGTTGAAGATGTCCATGCTCATTGCAGGGGAGTTGGATTAGATGACCATTGAAGGTCCCTTTCAACCCAAACTATTCTTTGATGCTATGTTTCTAAATATTAAACTATCCATATCTCCAGTTACCAGGACTTTCTACCTAGATGTTTCCAGAATGCTTCTTAACCAACAGCAAGTGGTTAAGAGAGAATTTAGTCTGAAGCCAGAATTTAGACATGACTCAAAGGTAATAACAGGTACCCAGTGAGTTAGATGGCACACTGTGCTCTTGGTTTTAAAAATGTGCTGGGCAGTGGATGTAAAAAGCTATATTTCAGTTTCAGCAGACACAGTCACGTGGTTAATTTTTAATTCACATGAGGTATTAAATTTATGATTAAATCTTCATTCTTTCAAGCAATAGAGATTTATGGTTTTTAAACTTTAAGTTCTAAACCATCGCCGCCGCAGTGTGTTTATATCTAAGACCTGTGATGCTGGAGACACACATAGCTCCATGTTTACTTTTTCTGCATGCACTCTGACTACAGTGATCTTTCTAAATTGTACCCAGAAGTGCAAACTAGAACTAAATTTAAAAGGAACAAGTGAGAGGAGATTGTTACTTTAACTAATTATTTAAGTAGCTTTGTATTTTCTGAAAATGTCCATGTTCCTGTGTGTCAGTACTTTGCATGCATCTTGCACTGCTCAAGGTTTGGGGATTTATTTATTTATTTATTTATTCTCAGATTGTCTTTGTCTTCCTTTTAGAAAAAAAACCAAACCAAACAACATACAAAAAAATCCCAAACAAAACAACTACTCAATTGACGTCCCTTTACACCTTCTTTAAATTCTCATAGTTACTATGGAAACAGCTATTAAACTGGGAGTGGTGGTAATTAATAACATCTGCAAGTGCAATATGAAGTCTACAATGTAATTAATCCTAGCATTTGGAGTGGATTGTACAGAGCTGCCCTTTTTGCTTTGCATGCAAGTGCAGACTGCGCAGAGCACATAATAACAAGGGGGTTTAACATTACCATACTGATATGCTAGGGCTTGTGAAATAGTTCAAATGATAGCAGGGTATTAACCCATATGAACAAATGACATCAATATTACATAGTTCAATGGACTATGATTCTGGAAAGAATTAGACAGATATTATGGGCAAATGCAAAAATTGTGCTTAACACTTTCAGACAACATGGAAATACTCGCTGCTAAAATGATGGCAGAAGCTTGAAATGTAACTTTTAAATCCATTTCTTCATTTGAATTTTAAAGACAAGGGCTGATCAGATATGCAAGTTTACCTATAGCTGCTTTTATCTTTTAACTTTTCAGTTTAAAAGCTGAACTGGAATTTTCTAAGAAGTGCCAATTAAAGATTTTTAATAAATCATGGAAGAGATGAGAGAACCTATTTTTCCTTAGGCTTTATCAGAGGAGGAATATTATAAATATTTATTTGTTATTTTATTATTTCTTAAGGATACTTGGCATAAAACTTTCCACTAGCTTCTCTCATTAGAAACAATGGGTACACAAAAGATTCTAATTTGCCTTAAACCATTTTGCAGTTGGTGTAAAATGTGTAGCAGACACTGTATTATCAGGTTGAGGTATATTGAATTACATAGGAGAGAGTTCTGCCCTCAACCTGAGCACAAGCAGTGGGGTTTGTGCTTCTAAACCAGAATCTACATGACTTCCATTATCTGAGCTAATGATCTCTGCTTAGGGGCAAGGCATATTAGATGGGCCCAATCCCAGATATTGGGCTTCTGATACACCACAGCATGATCACTGCAAAGCCATGCCACTCTGCAGTGTGACATAATAAGAACTTGCTGCAAATGCCTCTTCTTTTTGCCATTACAAGTCTTAATTTGCCATGTTTTAAAACTAAGTGTGCATGTGCACATCTGTGTGTGTAGACCAAACCTCTGTTAGAGTTCTCCTTCCCATTTTTCTTGTTACCCTTCCTACTTACCTTCATCTCTTCCTTTTCAGCACTAAGTTTTCCTTCCCCTTACTATTTCATCTTCCTATTTTTTCCTCCACATTTTCCTGTTTTCTTGTTTTATATTACTTTTCCCCACGTAACTCTTTCCTTTTTCAAATTTTATCTTCCTTTTGTGAGACATAAATTGGATGTTTTGTCTTATTTTCAAATGTATACCCTTCCTTCATGATTTGTACTTTCTTGTTCTTGACACTAGCTTTTTCTTTATTAACTTTCATTCCTACCTTTTTTTTTTATCCCTCCCTGTCCCATGTTCCTTCTAATTTATTTTTCGCACTCACTAATAGCAAAGCAGATCACACAGGATATTAATACAATTTCAACCACCTTTTTTAGGATGGGCTGCATCCTCCTGTGGAGGTGCTGGTGTATGTCCATCAGCTACAAATGGAGGCAGCATCACTAGCTTTCCCTAGCTCTTAAACTTAAAAGCATCAGGAGGTTGATGATCCAATACTGAATGCAAATGCCACTTTGTAAAACGTGTTTGGAAGCAATTCTCTGACAAATACCCTGTCTCATGCATGCACAATACCTCCTCTGAAGATAGCAATGCTCATGTACTTCTAGGCTGTCATTCTCAGCTGGGAGCACAAGTCACTTAAACAACAGTCATTTAATTAAAAGCACAGTACTTACCATTGTTATATATTGGATAAGACAAAAGAAACCTTTTTTTCCTTGTATGTAGTCCATGTGTACCTCACCAAGTGCAGAATGGGAACAGTAATAACCATGTTCCCAAAAGAAGGGAGTCGGACACAACTTGCCTACTAAGCGTTAGCTCACCCTGGTGAACTTCCAAAACGCAGCATCTCTGGCTGAGCAGCATGGCAGCGCTCATTCTTTTGCAGGAGTATTGCTAATTAAAGTCTCAGCAATAACTCGTGGGTTCAGCTTTATTACCACCTGGTTAATTAGGTTAGATGGGTTAAGCAAGTATGAGATATTGAGGTGGCTTCATTCTGTTTGGCTGAAAGTGGCTTGCTATGATTATTCTGATTGCCATCTGAGAAAGCAGCTGTCCTCTTCTTCCAGTGGGATGTACCCTTCTTTAGTCCTATGAAGTTGCAAAATACCAGATTTCAGGAGAGTAATATTCTTACATTTAGAAAAGCTTCTATGTGAGGATGAGTCTCACAGGGTGAAAATGTGGGGGAAAAATGTCTGATTTAGGAGGTGAAAGAAGAAATACACATATATTTTTGGTTTCAGGAAAGAACTGTATCTGCTTGTCGATGGGAGGGATGGAATAGACTAATTTAAAACAGATTAAGGGCTGGGTGGAAGATAGACAGGGTTGTACTAAAGAATTGTATCACTTAATCACACCCTTACAGAACACATATATGTTATTTGTATAAGACTGGTTTTAGAAGGTGTAATTTTTTTTTACAAGATCAGAACGTATCATGTTTTAACATTTATAACTGAGGGTTTCCTCCAGCAAGATTACTGACATTTATGGTTTTCTGTGAATAGTGTCACAACATCAATATGAGATTTAAAACAAGCACTTCTACATTACACTATGAAACACAGCACAGCGTTTCTTGAAGGAAAAAAAAAACTTCATTTTCCTGTGAAACTCAGAACTGTAATAATAATACTAGAATGAACATAGAGCTTCAGACCTAAACTACTATCTCCTCATAGGGCTACACCCTGAGCAGATGTACCAGGATCAGTGATAATTGACTAAACTTTGCATTATGCTTCCTGCTTAAATAGGTGTTGCGGTTTAACCCCAGCTGGCAACTAAAGCCTCACACATCTGCTTGCTCACTCCCCCCTGGTGGGATGGGGGAGAGAATCAGAAGATTAAAAGTAAGAAAACTTGTGGGTTGAGACAAAGGCAGTGTAACAGGTAAAGCAAAAGCCACGCACACAAGCAAAGCAAAACAAGGAATTGATTTACTGCTTCCCATCAGCAGGCAGGTATTCAGCCATCTCCAGGAAAGCAGGACCCCATCACATGTTAATGGTTACAAGGGAAGAAAAATGCTGTCACTGTGAACATCCCCCACTTCCTTCCTCCCCATCTTTATATGCTGAGCATGATGTCCTATGGTATGGAATATCCCTTGGGCCAGTTGGGGTCCCCTCCCAACTCCCTGAGCACCTCCAGCCTGCTTGCTGGCGGGATGATGTGAGAAGCAGAAAAGGCCTTGACTCTGTGTAAGCACTGCTCATAGCACAAATCCAAAATGTAGCCCCATCCTAGCTACTGAAAAGAAAATAAACTCTACCAGCCTAAACCAGCACAGTGGATGAAGTTTCATGTTTTGTTTTAAGGCAGTTTTCTTTGGTATTCACAGAGAGAATACTAACTCTGCTGGGCTCCAAGTTTAAACATTAAATCATCTTAAAACTATTGGTGGTTTAACAGCAGCGTCAAAAAAATAACTAAACAAAAAATATGGCAGTATGAAAATTCATACAGCTCTGCTCTCATGACTAGAATTAGGATGAATGTTTTCCCCAAATCTGACAATAACAAGAAAAAAAACCACAACAATTATATCAGGGAAAGTTTTGCTACTAGATTCAACATGGCTTCTCAAATGTAGATAAAAACAAGGGTGAGAACAAAGCAGTGTTGACTACTTTGCTGCTGGATGTAGCTGACAGAGTTTTTACAATATAAAAAGATATCTGATTTAAATATGTAAACCAATTCAGCTCACTTGCAATGGGACAGATCCTGCATTTCCATCTGGTGCAGACTTCAATAAGAGGTTGGGGTTTTTTCCCCTGAAATTAGAAATTGAGATCAGGCTGCCTGCACTCTCTAGTCAGTCCTGCACAAGCAAACAGAATGAGAATTATTCAGTAAGATTGCTCCTTCCTGCCCTATGTAACACACAGACACAAAGAAGTTACCACATGCCAGGACAAAAATGGTGTTTTGGCATTCCTGTAGCATTAATTATCATAGAATCATAGAGTCATTGAGATTGGAAAAGACTTTTAAGATCATCGGGCCCAACTGCTAACCCAGCACTGAAAAGTCCAGCACTAAATCATGCTCCCAAACACCACATCTACGCATCTTTTAAATACCTCTGGGGATGGTGACTCAACCACTTCCCTGGGCAGCCTGTTCCAGTGATTGACAGCCCTTGTGATAAAGAAATTTTTCCTACTATCCAACCTAAACCTCCGCTGATACAACTTGAGATTATTTTCCCTTGTCCTGTTGCTTGTTACTTGGGAGAAGAAGCCAACCCCCACATTGCTACAACCTCCTTTCAGGTAGCTGTAGAGAGCAATAAGGTCTCCTCTCAGCCTCCTTTTTTCCAGGCTGAACAACCCCAGTTCCCTCAGCTGCTCCTAAGACTTGTGCTTTAGACCCTTTACCATCTGCATTGTTCTTCTCTGGACAAGCAATGAGACCCTGCCATACTTTTTATAGGATTTTTGCAAGCATATTTTGTCTGCACCAAATGATATCTCAGGTTCCATCTAGCAAAAAACTTCACACCCCAAGGACAAAGGTGAAGCATACCCAGCACAGGGCAGATTAGGGTCAGCGAGAATCACAGCCACTACAGATTTACTGATTATAACCCAAAAAAAACAAGACCTTTAAAACATTCAGTCATTGTGTACTATCTCTTCACAAAAGTGCTGCAGTCACAGTATATATTAAGTTTAAAGCTGCTACTGTTTTCTCTTAATTCTTATTGCTAAAGAATGAATTTGTATAAAGCATAAAAACAGATCAATAAAACTTTTAATCTGGTTCTAACCTAATATATTTCTAGTTTTTTAAAAATGGTTAGGAGGCAGAAGGCCCCACTTTTTTGTGTTTTATGCTGGATTTGCAACAGGGTAAATAATTAATGAAAATGTAAATAATATATCCATAAACTGAACTTTATCTGAGAAATTTTAACTGAGAAAAGCTTGGTCATTAATTAATACCTGTTACTGATATACTGAACTGAAAAGCCTTTGATGGAAAACGTATTTTGTATTTCTGCAATAGGAATTTTTATTTCTGATATATGGACCACCATGGTTAATTGAAATATTACCAGTAATTTCAGTAGAATCATAGAATGGAATGGAATGGAATGGAATAGAGTACAATAACTTAGGTTTGAAAAGACCTTTAAGATCATCTAATCCAACCATAAGCCTAACTTTGCCAAGCCCACTAAGCAGATGCAAAGCAAACTTTTTGTAAAGCCCCTCTCATTATATCAGTCCCTGCCATTCCTGTGCTCCTTTGCAGAAAGGTCTTGGTCAGATATGACAGGCAATAAGTTTAGAACGAGGTGAAGTAAGAATGAAGAAAGATTTACTTTTGTGGCTTGTCATTCAAGTCTATATTTAAGTGCTTAAAAGAGACCTGCCAGCTGTAATAGACCTTTAGAACCTTAATGCAGATAAATCATAAGATTATCTGCAGCGCAACATTACTGTGAAGTACAAAACACGTGTTTAACATATTGGCTGAAATGTGATTCCATAGGGAAAGAGTACAATCATCAAATGCAATGGAATTGATATTGCTTAGGAGAATTTAATGGCTTTTTAAAATTTCATGATGAAACTACGTTTGTGGGGTTGTTTGGTTGGTTTTTTTTTTTCTGTATTAGGGTGAATGAAGAAATATCAAGAAACTGAATTCTGCTAGTATCATGTTTTAAGTCAATCAATCACACTTAAAGCTAGTGGGAGCTCATTAAAAATAATTACTCATATTGATACATGTTTGTATGAGGTCAACATTTCTAAGCATTCTGCATCTTTATTAAATACCTGGCATTTAAATGCATTTTTAAGCCATACATAATTAGGTGAAACAGAAGGGTGAGTAATTAGTAAATAACACATTACTCCTGGAGTAACTCCGGCATTGTTTTCTTCCCCATGCTTCAGGTTTCCTAAATTTCAGATTCAAAAAAAGGCAAAAATTCAAAACCCAGCTTCAAGCCTCACTTAATTTTGAAGGAAAATTGTTATTTGAGTCCAGCTTTTCTCAAAACTGGGCTCCAGTCCAAGTTTGCCTATAAATCTTGTAATGCTTGCAGGCTGAACGTGAGTCGGGTATCACAGATCTGAGACTTCCTATGAATGCCACATAGGGGAGCCCCTGCTGAGCTCTGTTTTCCAGCCCTGGCTTTTTCCTTAAGACCTCAACCAGCTTGTTTGGAGCTAAACTGTGTATTTCTTCTCCATGCACAAGCCACACATAGGAACTTTTCTCCTTCATCCCTGAATTTCAGTGAGTTTCATAGCCATTCACTTGCACCTAAGCAGCATTCACTACAGGGTTGTACAAGACTACTTTACAGGTAGTCTTGTTATACAATTATAAATAGCATGGTAGATTTGATACTTCAAGTATTGCCCTGTTAAAACACAGCATTATTCTCTCTAGCATACTTTTCATATTTCAGCTGCTGTTACAGTGTAGTAGTACTGATGCAACAGTCACAATCTGGACCTGACAGTTCTAGGTGGGGTGCCAATCCACCCAGGCATTGTGCCGTTGCAACACTAGCCATGTGTTATTGCTGTTGGAATTATTATTAGTAATAATTATTGCCTTTAGGAGCAATATAAATGATGGATGCAGCATCAGAAATGTCAGCTTACAGAAGATTACACTAATGATGAAAAAAAATCACTATATAACACTGTACTTTTCTATTTGTTATTTTATGTTATCTTTTGATGTGTCTTTGTTTTCTGTATGTTATACTGAAACAGTACATCTGGGGGAGAGTGGTTTTGATTATTCCCACCTACTGAAGCTATTTTCCATTGAGTTTTGCACAGTCATTTGAACACTCTCTTGTGCATACTTTTCTGCCTGCCCACTTCCACGGGAGACTACCTTTTTCCAAGCCCACATCTTGGTGAGCAATGTGTGGGCTCTAGAAGAAGCTCAGCTGGGAACTGAACAGGAGCACTTCCCTTTTGAGCAGAGATGACATGGGTGAATGCTGGATCCTTCAGGTAAGGAAGCAGCCAGACAAGGCATTTCCACCCTTTACTCTGAGAGGGTGTTGTCAGACTTAATCCATCCCTGTGCTGTCCGCTGCAAGGCTGTAGGTGTTTTGGGACACAACTAACAGAACATCTAGTCTGTGAATCTCATCAGAGTTTAGGCATGAACTTCTGCTGATCTTCAGAGTCCTAGCAAGGACCAGAACCATTTTTTTGCTGAATATTCACAGAACCATAGAACAGTTAGGGTTGAAAAGGACCTTAAGATCATCTAGTTCCAACCCCCTCGCCATGGGCAGGGACACCTCCCACAAACCATGTCACCCAAGGCTCTGTCCAACATGGCCTTGAACAAGGCCAGGGATGGAGCATTCACAGCTTCCTTGGGCAACCCGGTCCGGTGCCTCACCACCTTCACAGTAAAGAACTTCTTCCTTATGTCTAACCTGAACTTCCCCTGTTTAAGTTTGAACCCATCACCCCTTGTCCTCTCACTACAGTCCCTAATGAACAGTCCCTCCCCAGCATCCTTATAAGCCCCCTTCAGATACTGGAAGGCTGCTATGAGGTCTCCACAGTGTCTTCTCTGCTCCAGGCTGAACAACCCCAACTTTCTCAGCCTGTCTTCATGCGGGAGGTGCTCCAGTCCCCTGACTATCCTCGTGGCCCTCCTCCGGACTTGTTCCAACAGTTCCATGTCCTTTTTATGTTGAAGACAACAGAACTGTACACAATACTCCAAGTGAGTTCTCACGAGAGCAGAGTAGTGGAGCAGGATCACCTCCTTCAACCTCCTGGTCACACTCCTTTTGATGCAGCCCAGAATACGGTTGGCTTTCTGGGCTGGGAGCCCACACTGCCGACTCATATTCATTTTCTCATAGACCAACACCCCCAAGACACCCCCAAGTCCTCCTCTGCAGGGCCCCTCTGAATCTCTTCTCTGCCCAACCTGCAGCTGTGCCTGAGATTGCTCCCACCCAGGTGTAAGACCTTTCACTTGGCATGGTTAAACTTCATAAGGTTGGCATCAGCCCACCTCACAAGCGTGTCAAGGTCCCTCTGGATGGCATT
>WYDI02019279.1:0-11522 GCA_009867235.2 Psittacus erithacus | reverse complement strand
GAATGTTTAGACTGACCAAGGACTTTCTGAGCCTCATGTTGAGCCAGGGAGGAGGGGAAGCCGGGAGGAAGCAGAGACAGGACACCTGACCCAAACTAGCCAAAGAGGTATTGCATACCACAGCACGTCATGCCCAGGATGTAAACTGGGAGATACCCAGAAGGGTGAGATTCTGCTTTATTATTATTGGTGGTAGCAGTAGTGGTTTGTGTTATACCTTAGTTAATAGACTGTTCTTACCTTAACCTGCGGGAGTTGTATTCTTTTGATTCTCTTCCCTATCCCTCCGGGAGCCAAGGGAGGCGGGGGGGGGCAGTGAGTGGGCTGTGTGGCAGGCCTTAAACCACGACAGAGAAGCTGAATACTTTTGTCAAAACAACCCCTATGCAAATAGTCAGCAATATTGTACTTGAAAGTATCACAATTAGATTTCCTTCCAGTACTGAAAGGGAGAAATCTCACTGCCTTTAACAGTGGATGTCATTCTGACAAAAAATTTTGCGACAAGGAACAGAATTTCCGGGAAATGCTTCTGCTGTGGAACTGTGGTGAAAATTTTAAAGAAATTTAAAACCATAGAAAAAGCCCCCCAAAAGAAACAATAGAACCCATAGTTATCCGCCTATTACTTTTTTTCTATTACATTTAAATTTTCAAGAAATACTGTCTATTGTGAATTACACATAGCATGTGCCATTTAGCTTGGTATTGAATTGGTAAACCTCATTGATTTCAGAAAAAAAAAAAGGAGGTACTCAGAGCTTGTAAAACATGAACCTTGTAGAAAAAATAATGGAAACATTCAAATCTTGAACTTCTACACTAAAGAAAGTTTAGGAAGAAAGGAGTATTAGGAGTATTTATAAAGATAAAACACTAACAAGTCAACAAATAGCCACAGTAGTTAAAAGAATAAAAGCTTCTTAACATGGTTTGACAGCAGTGAATGACTAGAGAAAAGGCTTGGAATCTGTCTCTAAATCCCGGCCCTGCGTTTAAGTCGGGCACACGGGAAAGACCCAGAAGTAAGGAGTATAGATAGGAAAAAATTGACTGGAGGAATAAACTAGGTGGATGTTTTGTGCTTTTGCTGCCTAGAGTGGATGATTAGCATAATTAATCTACACTCTTCGCACTGGCCTGGAGCAGGAGCAATTCCTTGATGCACCTGGTGTACAGAGTGAATCAGTAGACTAAAAGGCGATTGCTAATGCAGCCACATTACAGTCCTTGTGAGTAGCAAGCAGGTGCTTTCAACTTATCATAGCTGCCTATGTCTTGGGGAGAAGACAAGAATGTGATTTGACTACTTATGGCCTGTCCCATGTCCTGTGGAGCTCGCAGATGGGAATGCAATGAGTGCTTGATGTGGAGAAAGACTGGCTGCCTGATGGCAAAGCTGGTGAAAACCAGTATCCGATCAGTGCCTTTCTGCAGAAGTATGGTCTATTGCTACCAGGCATGAAGGAATCTGTCAGTTCAACCTTTCTGTGTTTCTCCTTTTTTCTTTTCTTTTTTTCCTATCTTGTTCCATTTTAAAAGCAAACTCCTGTAAGATCTACATGTTGCATTGGCCACTGAAACCCAAGCATTAATTTTAAATACCAAAGTCTTAGCAAATAGACATGCAAGTGAATAGTACTGGAATCTCCTGACTAATCTGTATCTAAAGTAATTTTTTTGCATTTTTGTAAAAGTCCTTCTTCACAGAGGTTAAGAAATTAAAAATTCTGCCCCCTGTGCAACTTCAGGAAACCATCTATTTTAAGGTAATAAACAATAAGCCACAGATTAAAAAAATATGTGATTGAAGATACTTTATTATTAAACAGAATGTAAGGTGTGGGGTTTATTGCTTTGTGCTTGGGGTGGGATAGATTTTTTGTTGTTGTGAACATTAAAAACCCTGTCTTAATTTCTTTTGTAGAACTTTCAGATTTAGAAAGAACAATAAAAAAGAGCGGGAAAAATAGCATCTCAAGTGAAACCAGCTATTAGTTCCTCAAACTTGAAGCTTATGAACATGTGGAAAGAAAGGCTACAAAATCATAGAATCATAGACTGTCTTTGGTTGGAAGGGACTTTAAAGATCATCTAGTTCCAACCCCCTACCGTGGACAGGGACCTTCCACTAGACCAGGTTGCTCAAACCCCTGTCCAACCTGGCCTTAAACACTTCAAGGAATAGGGCAGCCATAGCTTCTCTGGGCAACCTGTTCCAGTGCATCACTACCTTCACATTAAAGATTCTTTTCCTGATACATAATCTGAATCTACCCTCTTTCAGTTTAAATCTATTCCCCCTTGTGGTATCACTACATGACCTTGCAAAAAATATCTCTCTGGTTTTCTTGTAGGCACCCTTTAAATATTGGAAGGCTGCTAGAAGGCCACCCTTCTCCAAGCTGAACAACTTAGCCTGTCTTCCTACGAGGAGTGCTCCAGTCCTCTGATTACCTCTGTGGACTTGCTCAAGCAGGTCAATATCCTTCTAATATTGGGGGATCCAGAACTAAACACAGTACTGTGGGTAGGGTCTCATGAAGGACAGGGGGAAAATCACCTCCCTGGACCTGCTGGTCACACTTTTTTTGATGCAGCCCAACATACAATTGGCTTTCTGCTCTGCAAACACACACTGCTGTGTCATGTTGAGCTTCTCATCAAGCAGCACACCCAGGTCCTTCTCCTCAAGGCTGCTCTCAAGCTGTTATCCACCCAACCTATACCTGCATTTGGGATTGCCCTGACCCAAGTGCAGGACCTTGCACTTGGCATTGTTGAACTTTATGAGGTTTGCTCAGGACTACCTCTCTAGCATGTCAAGGTTTCTCTAGATGGCATCCTTTCCCTCCAACGTGTCAACCATACCACACAGCTTGGTGTCATTGGCAAACTTGCTGAGGGTGCGCTCAGTCCCACTGTCTTTGTCACTAACAAAGATGTTAAGCAGCGCTGGTCCCAACCCCAACCCCTGAGGAGCACCACTCATCACTGATCTTCATCTGGACATCAAGCCACTGACCGCAACTCTTTGAGTGCAACCATCCAGCCAATTCCTTATCCACCAAGTGGATCAAATCGTAGAATCATGGAATCATAGAGTCACAGAGTCATAGAATAGTTAAGGTTGGAAAGGACCTAAGGACCATAAGATCATTCAGTTCCAGCTCCCCTGCCAATGGGAAGGGATGCCTCACACTAGACCACATCACCCAAGGCACTGTCCAACCTGACCTTGAACACTGCAAGGGATAAAGCATTTAGAACTTCTTTGGGCAAATCCATGCCTCTCCAGTTTAGAGACAAGGTAGTCATGTGAGACAGTGTAAAAACTTTGCAGATATCCAGGTAGATGACATCAGTCACTCTCCTTATTCACCACTGCTGTAAACGCATCATAGAAGGTAGTCAAATTTGTCAGAGATCAACAGCGTCAAGAAAATACTGCTTGGCTTATTTTTTTTGTAATCTTAATGCTTAAAGGGTCATGGAAAAATGTATTTATGAGACAGAGTTAGATGTATAGCTTTCACATCTAGCAAAAATGTTTCCACTCTAAGTTGTCAAGGAATTTGGTAAGGGACATAAAGGTATGAAGAACACTTATTTGACCTAAAGAAGGTTAAAGTTTACATGTTTCATTTTCAATCAGCAACTAATCGTGACGTCGAGAGTTGACACAGATGTAGACTAATAAAGCATTTATTATTTCATAGATATAACTCAGCATGCCTTGACAGACCTTTCTTTTCAGTCCTGGTGTTTGTATCACACAGAAAATCTGCTGCCTTCTCATGGAAAACCTGTATGCTGTTCATATGTTCATGCTATTTTACTTTTTCTTCCCTTGTTTTAAAGGTTTTTATTCATCAAGCAAGTGCAAGATTGATAAGAATTAAGGGGTAACATTGTGGTATAAGTAGTTATGAAGTAGTAATTTCTGCATCTCTCACATTACGGAAAAAAAAAATGTACATGTTAATTATACAGCTAAAAGTCAGAGTAGACCTCACAGCCTACAAATACTGTTGGTGTACTTCCACAATATTGTGACATAATTGATCAAAATAATGCTTAGTGTCTTCTCATTATGGGCTCATTAGTTATTCATTACAGTATCACTGATCATAATGATTTCATTTGGTGTTTAGAGATGTCATATGTTTCTCCATAGGTGTTCATGGACACTTAAAATAAATTGCTTCTTTCCTCTCTTGAACTCTTTGATGACATGTTAATGCAAAATGCATTTACATTAACACAGTCTCTACCAGCCCACCTGGCACCACAGGGGCAGATATTCTTCTATAACATCTGAATTAGTAAAATAAAATTTTCCTCCTGAAAAACTGGAAGGTTGTAATACTTAAAAAGCATGCACAAAGGTACACACTATAAAAATAATTTTATTTTTCAGTTTACATATGAAAGGTGTGGAAGAATTTTGAATTTTAAGACAGATATAGAAAATTATAACTTTCCAGTGCTGCCTCTAAGAAATAATTATATGTCAGAAGGTACCTATGGTTAAGATATATTACAAGAGCATTTTTTATTAAAATAACAACAAAAAAAACATACCACAAAACCAACAACCAACGAAACCAAACCCCATAAACCAAAAGAATCAGAATTTGGGAGCTTAGACTATCTTTGCCTTCAGCAAAAATTTTTGTTACTTTTCTTCGTGTATCTCCATTTACACAATCTAAAGGACTTCTAGTTGACATGAAGTGAACTTCAGTATTTATACATGCCTTCCTGCCTTCTTTTCTCCTGGATTTATGTAGATCCAAGGCAAAATAAGCTGAACTTGAATACTGCTCATAGGATGGTCTATTAGAAACACAGATTTCTGTGTCAGAATGACACATATTCCTGTCAGAATTGCGTTGCCATTGCTGAAACTAAACTTTCAGGAGTAGATAGATGACAGAAGATTGCCTTTATTGTCTTACTGATTCCGGTTTAAAAAAGTGCATTGGAACTTCTAGTTGCTTTTCCCTAGGTAAGGAAATAGTCTTTATCATTGTTGCAAATAGTTGTTATTTCCTAGGTAAGGATGGAAAATAATCTATTAGGCTCAGTATTTTCATTCTGCTATATTCAGCAGTTACTTGGAGTTGCTGTACATTTAAAAGGAAATGTGGAATTACTTCCTGTACTTTCAAATATATTGAGTATTGTACATCTCTCATGAGTCTGCTGTAGTCATGCTTACCAGTGTCTAAAAGTAGCTGGATGAAGAAAATCTTCCTTTAGGTATATTAAGCACTCAGCATAATTAAACTTCCCCAGACTACACATTCTTCAGCATATAAGAAATATATTCACTTTCAATCTTTTAGTTTAGCTTCTTAAAAATAAAACAATGTCTTGACTGTCAATGATACAAACTGAAACACAGATCTCAGGAGGCAGAAGCTTGCAAGTCAAATGGGAACTGATTGTAAAGCTACAATATTTTGCTTGATCTTTCCAACATCCTAGTCCTTTTTTCAAGTGCCTCATGTGGCTTCAACACAGAGTTAGGCTAAATTTTTCTGTTTCTTAAACCACTGACCCTTTAAAAATAGATAGGTTTTTAGTTGCATCTAGTAACTACTTTCTGCTAGTAGGAGAAACAAAAAGAAAATGGTAGCATATTGGAAACTTGGTTTCCCTTTAGTGAAGAAGAATTTTCCAAGTTCTTGGGTGTCTTGCAGAAAATATTCTTGGATTGCAAGGTATAAATAGAATGCATTTTCAAATCTAGCTGCTAGACACTGCTGAATTAATAGGTCCCACAGAAAAGTCCTTGGTGAGTCTCAAAAATCTCACCAGATCTTTCGTCTTTCCTCCAGGGCTTCCTCAATACACTTCCTGTCTTTCTTTTTTTTTTTTTTTTGTCTTTTCCAAAAATAAATGCATTAATTTACACTTTTAAGTCCATGTTCAAATGACTGAAGTGTCTTCATAATTTAAAGTGCTGAAAGATTAATGCCAGCACTGATATAAATATTTAACATATTTAATTCTCAAGTTAAGAAATTTCGTATTCTTTCTAAACAATGTATTTGTCTATGAATATAACTTTTATTATTAAATTTCTAATTCAGCCTGAGTCATAATTCTTCCTGAAAGTTAAGCCACTTCAGTTATTAAATAGAGTTCTGGCCCCTGCTTCTCAGTCACTACTTCTGGGTGATCAATCACCAAGATCACTCAAAGTGGTGATCTTGGACACTTCTGCGCTAAACCAGATAACAGATGATTACTTTCATTTTTTTAAGTTTTTCTTTAGTTTTTATTTAGTTAGTGATTTAGCCTGTTAATTCTAGCTAATCTAGCCAGCTCAGTGACAGAATAGCACTAGATTCAGACACACCTCAAATTATTTGCCTTTAACTTTCAAAAGTACAAAGGGACTTAGAGAAGAAGACTTCACTAAAAAATAGAATGTTGTTGAGCTAGCCATATACAGCTTAGAACAATATCTGCAATGACTTATCCTAGGCTACTAGGAAATAGGTCTATGCAATGAATCTGCTTTTGTGCATTTAGTTACTGTTAAATGCAGGTATTATGTAGGGGGTTAACTGCAGAACTGATACACTCCATTTTAAGCGCAACCTTAAGAGCAACCAGTTTAGATTTAAGGCTTGCAGACTGAACGTAGTATTGATATTGAGCACTGCTAACTGAGCTGCTATAAGAGGTCTGAAATAATCTCTTTATCTAAAGGTGGGCTCTGAGTCTAGAGAGTTACAGCAGTTTTTATAACACTGTTTTCTGACTCTTCATTACACCCTAAAACCCTTCCCACATATCTTGGTGTTTCAAACTGCCTAAGTCTGTGCAATGTTTAAATTATCTTTGGCCTTTGAGCAACTTATCAAAGCAAATGAATTCAAAAGGGAACATCAAATCTGACTGTGAAGTTTGCTATTTCTCTGGGAAAATCCAAACTCAGAGCCCTAAAGTTCATGTACCCTCAAAGAACTTAACAGCTGTGGCTTGGAGAAGGCCCTGTGGAAGGATTTGTGTGGTCCCAGAAGAAAAAGATTAAATTCAAATACTTCTAATTGTTCCCCAGACACAGATAGGCATAAAGAGAGTTAGGTTGGAAGGGAAGTCTGGATGTCATTTTATACAGCCACCCACTCTGAGCAAGGCCAGCTAAGATCTGACTGTTCAGGGCCCTACCTCACTGACAATAAAATAACCAGAAAGAATCTAATGAATCCATAGGCATTCATGGAGCACATTACCTCACATGTCCTAAAATCAAGATGTAATTTTTTTTTTAAATATAAAAAAATTGTGCAAGATTATGGGTCCTTCCACTCATGGAGATTAATAATGCACCTGAAATAGAAAAAAGATTACAGAAATTAACCAGTACAAGTTCAATGATACCAAAGAATTCTGGAAAATATTCAGAGATAGTTCATTACATGAGAAATAATTACACATAGGATAATTGTTTTTATTGTTAAGATTATCTTCCTTCTTCCTTCATACAGACTACATGATATATTTCTGTTTGGGTAGTCGACTTAGAACAAGGCTATTTGAACAGTTCTTTGTCTTAATCACTTAAAATTTGCCCTGCATTAATGTTTTATTTTTCACACAGCTTTGTTTTTTATGTAGGCTTTTTTTTCCTAAAAACTCCAATGCAGTAAACTTTTATGCATGTAAAATGACAATTTATCTTCTAGAAATTCAAACAAGCACAAAGCCTTTTAGACATTTCTGCAATCCTGATCCTTAATACCATATATTTGAATTAAAATTACACCTTAGGCCTATAAAAAATTTAAAATATTTCAAATGTCAAACTATGATGATGTGTTTATTAGTGTTTTTCTTCTTGTTAAGCATCATTTTTTTTGTTGGGTTTATTTATTTTTTTTTTTACTATAGCTTCCTTACTTCACCACTGCATTTACATAGCAGCTTGACACAACAATATGTCAACTGTTTTTCTCTAAGTTTTTTTGAGTGTTCTTTATTTTTTTTTCTCCTTATTTTGTCTGTTTCAAACCCACAAATTTTAATCCGTATCCAACCTGAAGGTGTCTTTATTGCTGTTAAATCTAAAAATTCTTAAAAGCAATTCTCATAAAGAGTAACCATATCTGTCTACTTGGGTCTAATGAAAAGGAACAGTGTAATAAGACACTGCTTCATGAACTCTAAAAGGGACAGACCTGTAGCAGTTTTGCCTCCTGCACCCTGGTGGATATTGCTGAAAAACATAGCTGTGGGAGAGAAAAATTCCTCATGGAATCATTATTGTCCCCTCAGAGCAGAGATCCCATGAGTCAGAAATCCCACAAAAATAATTTCTTTGAGTCAGAAGGAGAAAAAGGGAGTGGAGAAAAGGCAATGGCTAACTTCATAGTGCATTTCCTTTTCCCACTGAGGACAGAGAGGTTGAAAGAGAATCACAAATTATCAACCTGGTTTGAAGAATGTAAGGGGTCTGAGGTCGAGCTTGGATCTAAATTACTACCTGTGATGTTTTATCTTCTCTGATACTTCAGCCATGTCATCCTTATGATGCAGTCATCTGTTTTTCCTACTTTTCATCAAGTGTCCTTTGGGTTAATTGGAAAGCTAAAATTGAAGGGTTGTATTCACATGAAAAGGATTCCTTAGTCCTCCTACTTGCTGCATATAAAACCCACATCAGCAATAGGTACTGAGTGACCACATGGACTACTGAAGAACAAAGTGATTTTCATTAGCTCTGCTCATTATTCTGCCTGTTGTGACTCCAGGAAAAATACACAACTATACATGACTCCTTACTGAGGTAAATCCAACCACTCTGGTACTTACAGCAAATACCGTCACTCCCTTTTTCCTCTAATACCATGGGACTTCATTCAGCAAAAAAGCACGGAGGTACAAGATTTTGAGGTTGCTCAGCAACTCCTAAAAATTTTTGCATTCTTACAGAAATCATCCCATGAAGAGAGGTGAACTTGTGGCACAAAGTGAGTAGGTGCAATGGAAATTAAATTTTTCTTAATTGAAGCCTTACCAGGTGAACATGGGCACTCAATGATATAATTCCCTGGTGGGAAAAAACTAATCATCTAATTGAGAGTGATAAGTGCTAAATATTGACACTAAAGGCAGAACTTCTGTCTGTGTGAGGATAGTCAATCTACATTTATTTTTCATTCGGAATACAACTGGTTTTAGCTTACATCTTCCTGAATAGTAGTAATCACACTGATCCACTGAGAGTAACTACAGAGGTGTATGCTGTGGTTCCACTTCATGTTCTTCTGTGTCCATGGAGTTTCCACTTAGCATGGTATTTAAAAAGAGTTGTATATGTAAATGCAAACATCCACCCACAGTGCTACCACATGTCCACACCATTTCTGAAACACGCTCTGAAAGAATGCTAATATATAAGTGAGGTCAAAACCTGCTATGCTCCAGGATAATTATGATGCTTGTGCTATCAGAGCACGTACGAAGATACACCAGTAGTTTGCATATTTAATAAGAGGTGTAAGCATATTTGGCTGATGTCTGGTATTACATATACAAGAGTTCATAGATTCTAATAGCTATTATTATATAAGCATGACAAGTCACATTCTAATTAAGGGGTTTTTGGGCACCACTCTTGCCTTGAATCTACCACTGCAGGGCAATTGGATGCTTCTCAAACATCTCCTTCTGCCAGCCTTAGTGGCTATTACGATCCTCAAGAAGACTGGAAAACCTTATTTGCTAAATAAGTGCATTGTGGTCTAAGCAAGGGCCTGATATCAGCTGAAGGTCTATTTACCATAGAGATGCATTTAGGCACTTATTTCCTCTGTTTCTAGCTTGAGTGGATACATCATTGTCAGAAATGTCTTTATATGACCTTTTTTCTTTTTTTATTATAAAATCTTTAGGACAATGAAAATTATTTGCTGGAGCAAAATTTTGTTTAGGGTTGAATGTCTGGTCAGTCACCCAGAGACAAAGAAGCATTTATGCAAACATCTAACAGTATGTAGCTTATGACCTTTGAAAAATCCAAATGCTTCCCTAGCAGTGAAATCAATAACTAGCTTTGTAGAGCTGAAATATTATGTTCTCTTAGCACTGTGTGCTAGTTTGCTGGCATTCCCTGTAATACGTGATCAAATCTATATCCTTCCACACCTGCTTATTTAACCTTGTAACTAACTAAACCGTTATAGACACAAGGGGTAAGGAAAGCAAGAAGCCCAAAGCTGCTACAAGGTCAGGGATCAAATAAGCACAACCAGCTTGTTAACAGCATTCTCAAAGGGAATCAGCTCACTAGGAAA
This sequence comes from Psittacus erithacus, assembly GCA_009867235.2. Classification (NCBI taxonomy): domain Eukaryota; kingdom Metazoa; phylum Chordata; class Aves; order Psittaciformes; family Psittacidae; genus Psittacus; species Psittacus erithacus. Next base: position 1,206 of record WYDI02019279.1, on the reverse strand, counting down.
TTATTTGTGCACTAGTGAACTAGAGACACATGATTTGTATGCATCTGTCAAAGACCCTAGAAACTGCCTCGGTAGTGTTGATGCTGTAGGAGACTGTAAAAGAACAGACAGTTTAAGAAGGTTAGGAACAGCTTGGAATATTCATTCTTTTAATACAGCTTTTCTTTCTGAATATAATGAGTTGTTGTTGTGAGCCCATAGTGCCAGAAAGTGGTAAACTGGGTGAAAAATTGTCATTGTCATTCTTACAGCCATGAATCACAAGCAGAGTTTGTTTTCTTTAATCATGGTATCAGCACTGGATGCATATGTACAGCAGGAATAGTTATCTTCCAGTCCTTTCCAGGAATTGATGTAGGAACAAAGGAAGTTGCAATACATAAAGCTTTTCCAGTGCTTTCTAAGTTCGAGGGGCTGCTTTCAGACAGTCAGAGACTCTGGGTTTTCTTCAGTTCCACAGACCTTGCAAGCACATACCTGATGCTATCTGCCTGTATTTCAGATATATATTCTCTGTTCTTAGCAAACAGCAATTTTTGACGATGACTGGAACTATGAGTACAAAGAATTTAACTGATATTTTTTCTCTGCATTCTGTGCACTTGCTTCCTAATATGGCATTGCATGATTTTATTTCATGCACAATTGTGCTTTAGACATGGATTTACTTTCTGAGATATGGCTGAGAGACTATAATAGGTGGAAACAAGGATAGGCAGCCTGGGATGTTGTCTGGGAAGCTAGGGACCAGGTTAGGAAAGCTAAGTCCCAGTTAGAGTTAAACTTGACTGGGGATGTAAAAGATAACAGGAAAAGATTCCATAGGTAGATTGCAAATAAAAGATAGCCTAAAGACAACATGGGCCCTCGGCAGAAGCTATCAGAAGAACTGCCTACCCTGGATTTGGAGAAGGCTGAGGTTCTTAATGACTTCTTTGCCTCAGTCTTCACTGGCAAATGTACCAACCACACCACCCAAGTCATGGAAGGCAGATGCAGTGACTGCAAGAATGAAGACCTTAGGCCCACTGTAGGAGAGAATCTGGTTCGAGACAAATTTAAGAACACGAATGTGCACAAGTCCATGGGACCTGATGAAATCCATCCATGGGTCCTGAAGGAGCTGGAGAATAAAGTTGCTAAGCCACTGTCCATCATATTTGAAAAATCATGGCAGTCAGGTGAAGTTCCCAATGACTGGAAAAA
>WYDI02019278.1:0-22954 GCA_009867235.2 Psittacus erithacus | reverse complement strand
GGAAAGGAAAGGAAAGGAAAGGAAAGGAAAGGAAAGGAAAGGAAAGGAAAGGAAAGGAAAGGAAAGGAAAGGAAGGAAAGGAAAGGAGGGAGGGAGGAAGGAAGAAAAGAAAGAAAGAAGAAAGAAAGAAAAAAGAGGGATGAATGAAGGAAGGAATGAATGAATGAATGAATGAAGGAAGGAAGGAAGGAAGGAAAGAGGAAATGAAGGAAAGAAGGAAAAGGCTGCAGAATGAAGTATTCAGAATTTAGAGAAAAGCATTCAGAATTAGCAGGAACTCAGTACACTCCCCATGTGTATGCTCACTGTGAAACAGTCTTTAATTAAGTGATCATGTAATATTTCATCCACAAGACCTTTGCCTGATTAAGCACACAGGGCAATGAGTATTCACAATTTTTGCTGCTCTTGTAAAGTACATTTCTGTAGCAGGCATTTTATTTTGCTCCACAGTAATTAAATGTATTTATTGAGCTGTAGTAGGTTAACAGGGGAACTAACTAAGGAGAAGCAGAAGGGAGGAATGACTTGATGAGTAGCTAATCATTCATAAAATTCTTATAGTGCCAGTTCCTACAGGGATTTCTGAATTTGCAAACTGCCTCATCTCTGCTTTATTTATTTATTATTTTTTTTTTTTTACTGAGCAAATCAGGCATTATTTACTTTATCTGGCCCCTAAATATAGTAAGAGTTGAAACTAAATAGCAGCAGTCCCCTTAAAGAAAGGACTAAGATGGTCTTTTGATCAATATTACTGTTTATTTTCAAAAAACTTGCAGGACCTGGATAATGCAGAACATTAGGCCAACTGTCAAATCTTGCCAGTGACAAGTACATGGGCCAAGAGAGGCACCCCAAGCTCACAGTAGCGCTCATGCTCGCACTCACATTTGCAGTTACTCAGTCAATCAGTCACCTGGGTGTGAGCACCCAAGCCCTGTTTCCCCGGGCCAAACAGATGGGAGCTTGCAGAAGGCTTTTTCCAGTGTCTATAGCATTAGACTTACTCAGAAGGGTTTGACTCCCACATTTGTGAAACTTTATCTTGGGTTCTTGGGCAGGGAATGCCTGGCTGAATGGAAAGCACCAGTGCTGCCAAACCATGTATGTAAGGGAGTAAGGCATCAAAATGCAGGCTGCAAATCCCTGCTGGGAGAGCATCATCATCTGGACAGCCTTTAAAACCAAATGTGTCTTTTCATCAGAAAGAATACCTCTGACAAAACACATACCCTCAAGCCTGAAGTATCTGCAAACAGCCAATTTGCTCCCAGTATGGAAGCTTATCATCAGACAGCTAATTCAGCTTTCCTCCACTGGGAGAATAAATTCTATTTACTTACCTGTTATCAGCAACAATTGTTGTTCAAAAAGAATGAAACAGAACATGATTGATTAGTTCTTTCCCCAGGTCTTCGAGGATCCAAGGCTATTTTTGTCATTTATCATGCTACATTCACACAAGCATAATTTCTTTCAGGGAACCAGTGTGGCTATCATGGTAACGGAGTGGATTATTCGGCAACATGTTAGCCATTAGTAGCTGTTTTTCTCCAATCTTCACTGTAACATGCATATAAGATTTCTAAGGCTACTGTACGCCTTTCAGCTTTTTCTCCCATACTTTATTTAGACAGAAAAAACCTGTTGGTTTCTGTATAAATTTCAGTGTCTAGAAATAAACTGCAATCCTCTGAACTAAAACTGGAGTTCAGATATATCTCTTTGCTAGCAAAAAAGAATGAAAGTAAAGCCATTATTTATTTATTTATTTGCTTTTCTGTTCTTGATCTGTACGTGTAAATACGTGAATTTTCTCTTCTGTTTTGCTGAGAAATCTCTTACCAGGTCCTGTATTCTGCCCTGGGCATTCTCTTTATGGAACCGCAGTCAGTTAAAATAGAGCCAGCAGAGCTGCAGCCATGCCCTTGCTTATTTGCTTGCTGTAAAGTCCGTCACTGGTTCTACAATAGACAGTATGATTTCCATTTGTGACAGGTGGCGGAGCAAATGCAACCCAGACAGGCCCTCACCCAGCACAGCAGCTGTGGCTCTACCTCCCCTGGGACCCTCCATGAAAAAGTCAATACTCTTCCAAGGCACGTTTGTTCCTAAAAGCTGTCTGTGTGTTTGGATAGGAACAGCATACACCTCCCTTTCCCTGGACCTTGCCTTTCTTCTCCTCCACGTGGCATGTTCACACTCTACCATGAGTCTCTAAGCCAAGGCTCCTTCCTCAGGAACTGGGAATCTGCAAGGCTGAAGATAAAGGTATACTCACTTTCAGCAAGGTAGACAGATTGTTTTTTAACCCAGCAAATCATAAGGGATGGGTGTGAGTTCTGTGGGCCACTAGTTTTGGCAGTCAGCTGGTGGAACACCAATCCCATCACAGTCCAAGTCTTCTTTCTTTCTTCTCTACTGCCTCAAAAGCTCCCTACTCATTTAGCTGCCGAGATAGGGGAGGAGAGGTAGGAAGGCATACAGGTGATCAGAAGACAGATAGCCTAAGTGGTGCACTCATTCTCTTGTTTTAGAAACACCAAATGTATATGCTGTCTCTTTCTGTCTGGCACCTACAAGGATCTCATCTTGCCATTCTTGATCAGCAACAGGCACCGTAAAAGTAAGCTGATTCTTAGACTCATTTTTTCAAAGCATGTCCATGCCCTGTGGAATCTCATGTAGAGTAAGAGAACCCGTGGGGATAGTTGTTGCCTTGACTAAAAAAGGATTACCGCTCTGTGTGAAGGCAAGGTGGGTGCATCATGTGATAGTCCTATTGAAAAAACAAAACAGGGAAAGAGAAATTACTGTGAATGAACTTCATGGAAATACTCTGAGGCCCCAGCTCAGGTTTTATCTGAATTAACATTAAGATCATTTTTTGACTGGATTAATTTTAATCAAGTGGGGGCAATTACTGGTAGGCCTGCATGAAAGCCAGAAAATGAAAGAAATGTAACCAAGGAGATAACCTGCTGCTCCGCTGGATTCATCACACCTTGTACTAATCCATCCCTCCCTGCCCTGCTGGGGAGGAGGTGGGGAGGCAGTGACTTTGTGGGTGGCCAGAAGCCAGCCAAGGTTGACCTTGTGACTAGGGGACCAGCACTTCTGCAGGCCAAGCCCTACACTGACCGAAAATATGCACTGGGTGCTAGAAAATCATCATGGAAGCCAACAGGCTGTCCATTCAATGCCAGGTGTTGGAGCAAGCACACAGTCAAAGGCACATGGGCTGGCATCTTCATTCCCTTCAGCTTCCAGCTTGGAATACCTGGGTGGAATATGGAAGAAGCCATGTGCTCCCTGGTAGGCAGCAAGTCACCTCTGCTTTCCTCGTGATTGCTATGGCACGTGACAGCAAGCCTACATTGAGTTTTTAGGACCAAGATGTTACTCCATCTCACTTAATGAAATCATCATATCCTTGCAGCAAGAACAGTCCCAAAGCCCAGGGAAACCTCCCTTTCAAAGGGACTCCAGGCTGTTACTCTTACAAAATGGAATAATTGGCTGTAATGGGAAATGCTGAATGGCATGATGCCAAAAGGACTGTCACAGAAAAAAAAAAATGGAAAATATTCCTTTAATGACTTCACTTAATCAGAATTTGCTTAAACAGAATTTCTGTTTAAAGATGCAAGCATATATTTTTCACAAAAACTTTTATTCTGTTCCTTTAAAAAAATCCTTTCCTTTAAAACTATAAAAATATAGGAAGGTACGCTAGATCATAGAAGTAAGATGAAAGAATCTGTCCTGCTCTTTCTTGACTGGATAAAAAGTGCAAAACGAAACCTTAACTTTTAAATGCTGTTCCAACATCATGATTTCTGAGCAGTACACCGAATATGTAATATGTTGGTGCTCTGAGCAACAGAAGACTAGGGATGCTGGTAGGTTAGTGAGTCTTTCCTAAGGAAAAATTAGCCCATAGCTTTTAATAACAATCTAATTTTTCCCGTGTTATTTATAGCAATGTTTCTAGTTCTGAGTCACACATGCTGAGAAATGTGAATGAAATCGTCACTGGTTTTTTTGTTGTTTTCTGTAAACAGAAGTAACCTGGCACCTTTCATACAAATGGTGCTGCACATATTTCTGAATCCGTGAGACAAATATCACAATGATTAAAAGTAGCTACAAAAATAAGGTTTCATCTACAAAATAATAAGCTGTACCTGTACTAAATGAAGGTTCTAGCAGGACCTTCATTGCAATCAAATGACAGCCTAAACCAGAATAATCTAGAAGAAAACAGAGCTTATAACACTTCTATGTCTGTAAGTAGCAGAGACTCTCCACCTACACCTATGTTTGCCCCAGTTGCCAAAATATTTGGCTACATTGGGAGATTTAGTGTTTTGGAAGCTGCAACCATTTTCTGCCACTTTATGCCATACTGCTCTATTTTTAAAGTGGTAGCTTACTGGATGGTTTTGGAGCAAAATCCAGAGCATTCCCAGGTTGACATGGATTGCCAAGAACAATTGGAGATAAAAATAGGATGGATGACTCTTTCATATAGGGAAAACTGAAATCTGTAAACTAGTTTTTAATTACAAGGTGCTTGATGTGGGAGATGTGTGATATATCCCAAATCTAATTCATGCTTAGTGCTTTTTTTTGACCTGTTTATTAATTTTTTAAGATTCCTCTGTGCTATTAAATATAGTAGGCCTGAGTTTCATGAACAATAAGTTTCTGATCCCTTCTGACCACTCAAGGAGTCCTGAAAGTGAGCAAAACTGGCAAGAGAAAGTTTTATACTCTTTTGTCACACTCTAGTAATTTCAGAATAAGACCTGAGTCCAGTATAAGTGAGAATAAAGGTAGCTTTGCTTCTTAGAATGGAACAAACATATTCTTTGCACAGGAGGACTTACATGTCTTTAGCATACCTTTGGCTTTTGCATTGGCTTAGGTACAGGGAGCTGGGCAGATAAACTATCTACAAAGAAAAACATTTGAAGACTACGTTTATCATTCTAGGTTAGTTTTCATCTGCCAGCAGCCAAAATATCCCAAAACATTTCTAAGTCCTCCAAGAGAGGAGCTGCATTCTTGTTCTGTTATTTTACTTCTGTGCAATGGTCTGAAATACAAAGGTCACTGACTCTCCAAGCATTCACACTTCAGTGTGACTATTCATGTTATGCTGGTTCAAGTGTATATCCACAACCTCATAAATGAGGGTCATTCTTGAGACAAAATTAGACCCTGTTGACTGCCTCTTATACAACTCTCCACATCCTCATTTAATGTACATGGAGTAAAGTGAGATTAAGCTCAGGCTTTGAGGTTAATAGAGTATTCTCCAGGGTAAGTTCAGTCCAGTCACTATCAGTATCATCACTGTTTTAACAACAGACTTTAAGGCTTTGCCTTATTGAGTACATATGCATATATCCTGAGATTTTCTTGAAAGGGAGCTTGAATTCAGCTAGCAGATTTAAATTGGCATCTACTCTGATGCCAAGAAAATATGTGTCTTTGCCTTTCAAGACAGGGAGCTGAAGATTACTGAACTGGCTCTTTAGAGATATGCACAAGTTTGGATGTTAATCAGTTAACTCGGTACCTAAAACTTCCTCTCAAATTGATTGAGTTAGCATGTTTCCAAACTTAAATAATTAATTTGTTTTATGCCTTGCTTGTTAACCAGCCCTGCTCCATTGTGGCCTACTATAAACTTCAGTAAGGGAAACAAAATTGGAGAATGAAGAAAACTGGGAAGAAAAATGATGATGAGAGCTGTCTGTTCTTCTCTGTTAGCACAGAGAGTTGATGGACCATCCATAGCTGTTTAAATAGACAATGTCAATAGAAAGATTGGCTGTGGTGCCTGTGTATCATTTACTGGTAGAAAGTAAATCTTCACTATTGCTTGCAATGCAATGCCTAAGATGAAGTGCTGCATCATAATGGGGAATTAGAGCCAAGCTATGAAAACCTTGTTGCCCGCAACTAATCTAAAGGATGACAGTATTTTGAAAAATGGATAAAGGCTACCTGAGCAGGGGGGAAACTGCAATATCAGAGAAGACACAGCATATTTTCCCATCAGCAATAGACAATATATCTCACAGTATTCAACATATTGGCTGCTGTAATCATATTCAGTACAGCATGTGATTGTTTTATGCCTTTGATTTACTGTTATCTTTAATTAGCAGCAATTCTGTCTTTTTGAACATTAAATGAGTTTGGTTTATGAATTCTAATTGTAAAAGTCTCTCAAATTAACAGAATGGAAAAAAATACATTCACAATTAACTATTTTTTTATTAGATTACAATAAGCTATTACGGGGAACAGAACAAATATGTGCAGAAAAATGATTAAACTGCGCAGTTCTTCATGTTGTACCACGTTTCCCTGTCTTCCCCATCTTGGATGGACACACTTCTGGGTTTTTTCAAGCCCAGAGCCTTCCTTTTCTTTCCAGCCACAGTCATTTGGTTTCAATGGAGACACTTCCTGAGCCTCAACCACCCAGACAGGGGAAGAATATGAGCACACTGACTCAGGCTGTAGATCATAATTTTCAAAGGCTAGAGTGACTGGAAGATTTTCTGCCACTTAATATAGCAATGAGTGTAATCTTCCAGAAGAAATTTCACTCTCCTACAGCCTTGTCTTGAATCTTCCGTCAAAGGAAATGGGCTTATATATTGCTAAAATATCTTGAGCAGCTTTTGACACTTCAAAGCATCAGTGTGCTCAGCACAACATGGACTAGCTAACACTTCCAAAGTGACTGTACACTGAGGATCACACTGCTTTAGAGACAGACAAAATTCTTCCAAAACAGATGTCAAAACTGACACGGCAACCGATCTCTCAGGCAGTTCTGCTGTGTGCTCTGGCTGTCGCCTTTCTTAAACCTGCCATAGGGCAATGATCAGCATACTTGCCATTCAATACATGTATTTGCAGCTCTTTCATGTTATATTAAAAAACTACCTCTGCGAAGCCAAAAGGACACGTGAATGTAATTTCTTTTCCCTCAAACCATTTGCTGTGTTCTTCAAAAGGTTAACCCGCCTTACTAAACTGCACAAACATTGTTTCACTTTTATTGACACTCTTTTCAGACCATGAAATGACTTGAGGTTTAATCTATTTATTTTTTTTTTTTTTATATACTGGAAGAAACAGACTAGTTTAACAAGCTCCACACACGGAGATATTTCAAAAACATGTTTTCTAAAGCTCTTTCTTGAAGTTGCAAGAAGGTAAAGGAAAATAGTGTGTCACAAAGAAGAGGTGATTGTTAAGATAAATATAGTTATATTTACAGGGCTGATGTTAAATTTTATTTTTTTTTTAGTCTAGAGACTGTTGCACTGCTTTAATGCAGGAAATGCTCCATGCTCCTTGGGTTGTCAATAGTGGGGTTATATTGTACGGTTGCCTTTTCCTAGGAAAAAATGAAATTGCTATTAAAAAAGAAAAAAAGAATATTTTGAAAGGATTATTTCATCTCAGCACAAAATTCTTTTTGCAAATGCTCTTCACTTCTGATGGTGTGAGAAAGCAGCATGTGGAATACTTAGCAAGGCTGGCTGTTCACTGGGGTGGCAGCAAGTGTTGTAACCTCCAGTCTGGTGCTACATAAATGTAAGTGTAGGTAGCAGTTTGGTCACTTCATTTTGCATATGATTTCCAGAACCAATTTTCCATAGCTGTCCTTATGGGGGGAGGAGTAAAGGATCCCCACACACCCAGCATCTCTGTGGGCCTAACTGCAAAAGCTGATAAACCACTGTGTCATAGAATGGTTAGGGTTGGAAAGGACCTTAAGATCATTTAGTTCCAACCCCCATTATTGTGAGCAGCATCCTCAGCTGAATGAGCAGGATGGTGGAGTGGGGCTAGGGGCCAGGTACACAGCAAACTCCTGTGTTCAGTGGCTGTGAGTCCCATGACATTTCTTCCCAAGGGCTGTGTCCACTCAGGAGAATGTGACATCCACCCAATGCAACCTCTCAGCAGCCATCTTGTGCCAAAGCAGAGCAGTGGGCTGGCTCCTTCTCCTATGGGAGATCGTGAATCTGTGGGGCACCAATCTGGGTCATGATGCTCCTATTAAATACTCCAAACTCTGAAATAACAGAAATATAGCAGAAGGGTAGAGCTTTGGAAATCTGGTGACAGCAAATTATCTCTACTGATGATTCCACCCAGTATTTTCTGGTGAGAGGATAACTTGGGGTGCCATGCCACAAATTTTGCTTCCAAATTTAGTAATGTATTTTAAAATGCATTTACGTAATACTGCTTTCTTCTGTGGAAGTGGATTTGACTATGTCTGCAGGATCTTGGGTTTCATAGTTCATGAAATTGCTTCACATAGCAAAATATTAAAGAGCTCATACAGATTATGTAGGCTATATAGGTTAGGAAAACAATGGCACACAGCATTACCTAATTGTTGCCTGATACTTAAAAGGAAAAAAAATAGGTAGTTCAGACTACTCCGCTGTGAGTCTATAGGGAATCCAACTTGTGACAATGTGTTGAAAAGTCTCTTTAACATCAGGCTCGTCAGACTGACCAGAATGATAACTTCAATCTATATTAAACCCCCTGTAAGCACAACAAAGGAAACAAGGATTTTGTTCTTGACAGAACAGTCCTGTCAGTGCTGGAACTTACAACCCCTTTGTTTTTAGCTCCCACCCTTTAGCTGAGCATTTGGGCATTACTAATCCTCAAACGGACAACACCAAACAATCTTTATGGTAAGAGGAGAGACTGCCAGGATTGCTGCCTATTGAAGTCTGTACCAAAGTGATCAGCACGGGTAAGGCCACAGCCTGAGTGCTGAGTCCGTTTCTGAGCTCCCTAGTACAAGAGAGAGATGGACATAGTGGAAAGAGTCCAGTGACGGACTACGAAGGTGATGAAGGGAATGGAGCACCTCTCCTGTGAGAAAAGGTGGAGAGAGCTGGGCCTGCTCAGCCTGGAGAAGAGATGGTTTTATCAATGTGTACAAATACCTGAGAGGAGGGTGCAAGGAGGATGGAGACAGGCTCTTTTCAGTGGTGCCCAGGGACATGAAAAGGCAACGGGTACACACACTGAAACACAGTTTCAAGAAACGCTTTTCTACTGAGAGAGTGACCAAGCATTGGCACAGGTTGCCCAGTGAAGTTGTAGAGTCTTCAACCTGGGAGATATTCAAAAGCCATGGACATGGCTGGGCAGGTGGCTCCAGGTGTCCCTGCTTGAGCTGCAAGGTTGGACCAGAAGTCCTCTGGAGGTCATAACCAAAGTTTCTAGGCTGATCTTGTTTTGTTTCTGTGCAATTTTTTACATGCTGCTTAAATTTTATATTAAAATGCAGTGACTATTGAGGTACCAATTGTAAAACTCAAACCCCAGCTCAGCATTCAGCTTGGGTCTACAAACAGGCAAATTCATGCGTTTCAGTCAGCATAGCTTTAATTGACACATATTGCAAAACCAAAAGAAACAAAAAAAGACAAAAAGAAAAAAGGCAAGAGCCCATTTTTTTTGCATCTACTTAATTTATTGATTTGTGGTACTTCATTAAAATCCATAGCTTCAAGTTTCATGACAGATCAAGTAAAATATATATTTCATAATGCTATTTGTTATCTGAAATCAGCTTCCTTGCTAATGCCTTGTTAGACCAGTACACAAGATCCACAACTTCTGCCTTGACAGACAATAAGAAACACCACACATCCCAGGACAGAAAAGCAGCCTTACACATAGTGCATGCACCAAACGGAACACTGCATCAAATACGAGGAAAATAGCTTTTGCTAACAACTAACTACTTTACTGACTTGTTAAATGCTTAGGGCCAGGCTCTTTCAAAAAGGAGTGCTGTAACTTAAAATCTCATATAAATTTGATATGGAATATTTCTAGAACTGTAAACAAAGCTAAAACTTTCCCATTCAGTTATAAAAAACCCAAGTTTTATTGTTTGGTTTCTGTTTTTTTTCTTTAACATAATAACAGAAAGTTTCTTCTGCAGCCTTTGACAGGTATTTTGTATACTGTTTCTTTTGCAATTCTTTAAGAATTCTGTTTAAAACTTGCTACATGTATTTTCTGATGTCATACTGGTACCCTTTATTTTCTTTATTGTTAATCTTTCATACTCCCAAGTACAAACATTAGACCACGCAGTCAACTTTTCTTCTTTCAGTAGTTTAAGCCCGTTGTGGATAGACCAGGGTCCATTTTTTCCCAGAGTATCTTCTTAGCGCTTTCTGAAAGCCTGACCTATATGCGAAATGTCAAGACCCCAATGCACTTACTTGGGCATTTTGTGCTTTCTCATTAAACATTTTAATACTCCAAAGAAGCAGAAAAAGTTATATTACTTCCCAAGGGAGACAAAGCAGCAAACATATGGAAAAATATACACAAATATGAGAGCATAATGTACTGGAACATAAAAGCATAATGACAGTTTTAACTCCTCAGCTGATGAGTGTTGATAATATTTGATTATGAGCACATAACTCAGAAGAGACATATCAGATGGTTGTGGTAATTCCTGTTGTCTTTCCAATTAGATGTAGTGTATTCACCGTAAGTCACTGTAGCTGGAAGAGCTTTGAGATGGAGAAGAGCTAGCGACACTGAGGCCATATCACGCAAAGAAGAACAGGGGTGGGGAAGAGGAGGTGTCATATAAACTGATTTACAGAAGTCCTTATAAGTTTTGCATAACTGAGTATTTCAAAACATTTTTTATATTGGATTGTGTGATACAAATCAGGGTAGACCTGTATGAGACCAAAACTGAAAACCTCTTTATACTCTGTTGTTCAGCAAAAAAAAAAAAAAAATAAAAAAAAAAAAATTAATTGTACTAAGATACCCAATATATTTAATGTAGAAATTGATTTTTTTTAAGTAATAAAAAATTAGAACATTTTTCTAAGCCTGAATTTTGAAACTATTACTTTCTAAAATTAAAGGAGGAATAAATATCCCAAATCTCTGTAAAAAAATACCTTTTATGATGCATCGTCTCACTTGTCTACAAAGTAGACAAGCTCCGCATGTCATGTTAGTTCTACTTTTACAGAACCTGCAGATTTTCTTCTAAGGCTTCTTTCATTAGTTCCTGACACCCAAAGACTAAGCAAAGGCTTTCTTAAGTAGCAAATAAAACAATTTAGAGGCTTAATGGACTGCCACTTGGAAGGAAAATTATCTAAATACAGGCAGCAATTGGTTTTCACTGTAACCATTCTGCTTTCAGCTCTTCCCATTACCCTAACCTTTTGCACTGCAGTGAAAATACATTAGCAAGAATGGGAGCATGGCTAAAATGATAATTTATCCTGGCAAGATTTGGAGCCATACCAGGTAAATTTTAATAAAAAGTCTTGTTAAGATAGACAGAAGTAATTTGGTCCCATCCTCCCCTGTCATATTCAACTGAGTCTGAACAGCAGCCATTCAATTTGCATAGGAGCTCACATTACCAATAAAGAGAAAAAAAATGGAACAAACTGCAGTGAGGAATTTGACTTCTTTTTCTGTAAAGGGAATGGCCATTTGTTCTGTACTGAAAACACAGAGTGGCAACATCAGAAATACTCATTTTTTATTGCTGCAAGCAATGCATAAGGACTGCTGAAGAAAATTTCTGTGTTTACCTTTTTTCTTCAGAAATCAAATGAGATGTGTGAAATTTAGCAAGAGAATGTTAAAGCTTCATTGTAAATTCAGTATATTTTTAGAGATGTGCTATCTGCTTTAAATGCTTTCTAATTTGGATCTGAGCAAACAAAATCTGCTAGCTGAGATAAATACCTATGTAGGATGCAGAAGATTTTGGCTGGGATATATGCAATCATCCATATTAAAAACCTTTAATAAAGCACTGAAAATTTTTGTGGTGCATTATCAGCACATAATAAAATACTTTTAAGACCCAAATTTTCACTTAGGTTTCACAGATCAGAATAAAAATGTTCCTCCCTTGAAAAGTTGTGAATTTGGACCCTGAACCTTGCCACTGTGACAGTCTTCCCCAAAAAAACCTGTGTGGTACAGCAGTTCCCAGCGAGAGCTGAGGCAGGCTGCTCAGTGCAACATTCAGATAGAGCCAGCGTGGGCATCCCTTCACCTACAGCAAACACATTCCCCAAAGACCTAGAAAGTGATTTGGGTGACTCACATGAATTCCCAGAGCCATCGTGTTACCCACAGAGTGTCATCCTCACCTGCCTCTCAAGCAGAGTACAAGATTCCTGCAGGTACCATGTCATGTCTGCCTGTTTCGGGGTACCATCTAAGCACCCACCTGTGCTTAGACAGTTGAATCTTGCCCCAGGCCCTTCTGACACTCATAGGAGTAGGTATCTAAATGTCTTCTAATAGCTAGGCTTCAGTCTCTAAAATTTGGTGGTGGCACCAAAATCATTATGCAACACTACACTGCGAATGGTAAGGTTATTCTGGTTATTCAGCTATTTTTAAATCCATGGTAAAAAAAAATCACCAAATTTGCTTATTCTTATGATGGTTTTATTAAACTCTAAATATCCCTTTTTGGCTTTACTGTAACTATTTCTGCTTACGGTAAAGACTGTAAATTTGGCTACAGAAAGCTTTTTAAAGGTTCATTAGAACACATTGAACACCATGATCTAACAGTGTTTCCTTTCTCTAGGGCTAGGCAAGCACTAAAAATTTCTGGGAGTCCTATCATGGCACTGCAGGAGGATGGCTTCTCTAAGGTTTCCAGACTTGTATTACACATTGGGGAGAGAAAAAAAGCCAGCAACATGTGCTCCCAGCCTTTCAACTCAATCTTCTGTGTGATGACCCTCCTTTTCCCTTCTGTTCCCAATACAGCCTGCCCTTCCTGGGCTCCACTCCATTTTCTAAATCACAGCCTCAGTGGGGTGGAGCTCCCCAGGTCCTGGTTTCTGATCTCAGAGTCATTCCTACTCTTCTTTTCTGTGACTGCCTAGGGGAAAACAGCAGTCTAAAAGCAGGACTTACCTGCTCTCAGCTGCATACCATAGCTGAGAAGAGCGGAGTCAGCTTCCTTAACACCTCCCCTTCTGGTTCAATGAATCTTGCCCTGCTGTGAGTCACCTCATCTGCCTCCCTCAGGCACCTAGCCTCTAAGAAGGTCAGAGTCCAGCCTTCACTCTTGTACTAATTCTTTTTTTGGGCTGGCTGAAAGCAGCTCTTTGCCCAGTGAATGGCTTTAAATCATCTCCCTCAGCCCTGGATTTCATCGTGGTCAGCATGTTTCTAGAATGAAGAATTGCAGCATCTCAGTTATAAACACATAAGGCTTTTATTAACTATGGTTCTAAGAGCCTAATTCCATGGTTTAATCATTAGATAGGTCTTTCTGCTAGAGATCAAACTTCAAAGTCAGTCTTAGGTCAAGTTAACATTGTTTAATAAACGTTCCCCCATACCAAACCATGTACTGTCAAAAGGTCAATGATCACCCACCACACTGCTTGCCTTTTGCGCCCCTGGAATTAATTGGCTTCAGAAAAATCATAGACGAGAAATGTTTTTTCTGTTTGCTAGGAAAATCCTCACCTACTGGGAGTTGTAAGTCATCAGTAGGATGTAACAAATAACTGAATGAAACTTGCCTCAGTTGTGAATGAAACTCATCTCATTCATCTCAGAAGGCTCTGATGCAGCAGCAGTGAGACTATGAGTCCTGTAAAAAGTGCCTTTTCCTTTAAAGATTTTACAGCAGCCTTCCATTGTTTTTGGGAGGAATACCAGATCTCAGTGGTGGTAACATTTAATGAAAACCCTTCCCTCTATGTGAGTTTGGGTCACACAGAGGTTTTGTGTTTCAGCTACAAGAGCCACACAGAGGCTGAATGTTTCATTTCCTGAAATGTCCAAGTTAAGAATAAAGGAATGCTACTGTGGGACAGTACAAAAGGGAAATCTTCAGCCACCTGATATACAGTAAGGAGATTTACGAGAGACATTTGAAGTGACCAAGAACTGTTGGAAAAACTCCATCCTTATAGAGCTCAGTCTTGGACTCCTGGCAGCCAGAATTCCTCACAATAGGAAGGAGATTTGCCAAGGAATTTTGGATCAGGTCTCTACACTTATTCTAGGCTTTGAAATGTGTTTTGCAATGCATGGAGGAAAAAATAGGGAGAAATTAAAACTGTGAGTCAGAACCATCCCTAGAAGGTGTAAATTAAAGGGTTAGAAGACATCTCACTTTTAAATATTATTCACATTCAATAGAGAAAAGCAGCCCCTTGATGTTGCACTGACTTTCTGATTTAAAGCTCAGTAATTAAAAGCAGCTATTTTTAAAATTGATGTTTGTTAATCCAAGATGCTGTTACTTTGCATTTCATTCCAGGCAGCACTTTTATAAGTTTTCTCATTAAAAAGTACCCCAAAAGGACCAGTTTTAAACTAAAAATCCTGTGAAAATTTATCTACTAGATTTAAGGTGTGGTGAATTTAAGAAGCTTAGGAAAACACCAGCAAAAGTCCACCAACTTTCTAGCATCATAACTGATGTGATATAAATTGGAAATGAACTTATTTCAGAAGAGAGGACTTGCATTGGAAATCCTACACTCCCATTTGGGCTTCAAAGGGAGAGAGGAAAAAAGTCATGATTGTACCTTGCTAGATCTCTCCCATGGCTTATCATCCTAGGGGAGGGAACTGCTGGGCATCCTGCATTGACTGGAAAATCTCTAGGCCCTAAATTTTTCTCTGATTAGATAAATATAAATGGGCATTAAGGTCAGATTTGAAACTTGATGGAGTTTCTTTGCCACCCGAAGACAGGAGTGACAGCTATGTATTTCAGATCAGCTGTGGGGAAAAACAGCCTGAGTAACATCAGGACAGATTAGCTGCCATTAGCTGGGCAGAAAAGATCCTGGAGTTAAAAGTTAAAGATGGATAATGTGAGAATTTGAGTGTCCTGTTATGGGACTTTAAACGAAGACTTGATCCTTTCTGCTGATAACAAGTTTTCAACTTATGTGTTTAGTCTCAGTTTAATTTTTGTCTGCTTTACCCCACTTATTTGTTCCGTGTTCTTCTACTCTATTCTTCTTCCTGTAGAACTGAGCTCTAATATTTTTTAAACATTCCTTTACTAGAAAGAAGGGTGAAAATGAGGGTATGTCTTTACTTCTAGTAATATTCAAGTCATCAGGTACCTATTTAATTGGTCTTGCTCAAATGTTCACAGTTGCCTACCTCTAGATCTGGAGTCTGAAGAAAATTTCCACCTCCTCTGAATATATCAACAAAGGGGTGCTGGAGATGTGTTTTCATGGATTGTGGAGCATACTCTAGCTTTTAACCAAAGCTCTTAGGACAGTAACAAATTTTCTTCCATGGAGTGGATCTAAAGTATAGATGACCCTCAACTTTTCTTGGTACTATAGCTGTATTTGCAGGTTTTTTATTCCTGAGCTTGTTATAGACTGCTGAGAATTTCTGGAGTGTGAGACATAAAGGACTGCATTGCACTCCCTGAACCTGAAACTAGAGACTGTGCCTAAGATGGCATGCGACAGTCTCTAAGAGCAGGTCCCTGAGCCCCATTTAATTTGACAATGCAGAATCCAGAGTTGTATGTCTTGTAAATTCAGTTTTCCAGGGAGAAACATCTGTGACCAGAGGATTGGAACTTAAGTGACATAATTCTGCAAGTATGTTTGCTAAATGAAACATCAATCTGGGAGCATGATTACATTCGGTCTGAGAACTTCAGTAGGCAAGCAGGACTTCATCCAGATAAATTTATTATAGCTTGAATATTTCCATTCTTGTGAGTTTGTATTGTATCAGTCTTTGACAAATACCTTAACTCATTTGTCAATAAAAATGAAAGAAATGTAAGTTCAGAAGCATGTCAACACCTTCTTTTTTGTCATCAACTGTGATAAGGTCAACCTTGAATATTTTTGAATTTATTTGTTAAAGAAGAAAAAATGACATCTGTTTTGTAACCTCACATCTTCCTACGCTTTCTGACAGCATGCAGTGTTTTCACTGAACTGTAAGATTTGCTCATGAAAGCTGAGCTAATCAGAGGTGGCTATCCAAAGTTCAGTCAATAAATAGCTTGGCTTTCTAGCTTGCAACAATATAAAGGGAGATAATAAGAACTATGAAGATTATTTCTCCATTTCCTTCTGCTACATGTTAAGCTAGCCATGAAGCACAGACTGCTTCCTTTCTATCAGTTTTTGTCCTTAGCTATACTGCTGCACCTGTACAGTGGATAGAGAAAAGAGTATGTGAACACTAGCCTCTGAATATTTGCATTTGAGTAATGCATTCCTAAACAATACCTATTTATATCTTTTGCATATTTACTATCAAATCAAAATGTTTAATAAAAAATTATGTAACTTCAGTCCTTAGGACATCCATGTATTTTTTCTTACTGTTCTTACAGAACTGGGTTTTGTTCTGAAAACAAGTGTGTAGTTTCTACCTTAACAACATAAAGCACAGCTTCAGTAATGTCAGCCCAGATGGAGCGTGTGAAACATACATTATGTCAGATTATTTTCAGCAGAAGGGTTTAGTAAATGGCTGTACAGAAATAGTGAGTAAGCGTCCAGTTTGAACTGAATATGAATGTTAAGATTAAGCACTGACCAACATGAAGTGAAGACTATTTCTGAGGCAGAACAGAAGAAAAAGCCAGTAAAAAGAGTTACATATTTAACACAGCCTCTATAGAGAAAAGGCAAGGAGGAGGGTCCAAAAGAACCAAGTCAGGTTTAAGCGTTTACATACAGGCTAAGTATCAGCAATCCCACTGTCTATTGATGTTGAAATTTTTTTAAGCACTGATTTAGGTGAGTGTATACTTTAAATCTGTATCTCATCTGCAATTAGGGTTATTTGTGATCAGACATTTAATGCCATTTTAAACAAAGGACTAAGATACAGACCAGAATCTGGAAGAAAACGAAGAGTTAAAGTACTTTAATTGTCAGGATGGCTTGAATTCCAGGAAAGAGTCTAGGGATATAAGCCAAAATAATCTTGGAACAATTCTCTTTGAATATTCATTGAGGACAAAGAAGGTCTTAGAACAGGAAAAGTTCAGAAAGTATATCTGAAAATGAAATCCCCAAAACAAAACCGAAAGCTTAACTTTGATACCCACGAAGAACATGTCAAAAGCAGCAAAAAATGGTGGGGGTGTTTTGTTCTTGATTATCTGCCCTTAGCGCCGATGAATTCCGTCATTGCAGCTAACTTGACATTAGCTAAAACTCTGGGATAGTAGGTAATGTAGTGTCACAATCCAACATTTCTGTGAACAACTTCCACCTTGGAGCAGGAACAAATACCAGTTTGGATCACTCTGAAAAGAGCATCACAAACTCTGCCTTTGAACGCCAGGGGTATTGGCTGAAATCTGAAGAATTAATTTCAGTGCATGAAACTGCAGAGCAATGGGTTACGAAAGAAACAAATAACAAACACAGAGTAGGAGCCATGCAGCTGAACAGCAATACTGCAAAAGCCTAACTAGCTCCTATGATAGGCATACATGCAGATGTTGCGGTGCTATTTCAACAAAAGCAAACTGAATTTTTGTATGTTGTAACCTGAGCATCACACCAAAGGCATAGGAAGCAGGGGGTTTTATTTCACCTCATGTGGTGCCTAGAGTCAGCATCTGGGGCCCAATATCCAGTTCTGGATACCACAAGATGCAGACAGAATTATAAGGAGGGAAAAACTCCCAAAACCAAGGGTGAATCAGTTTAAAAGGCCTGAAGTGGAAAAGATGAAGATACTAGACCTAGCTGAGAAATATTAGAGAAGAGACTATCCAAGCGTGTTAAAGTTTTGCTATAAAGACGATAGTCAGCAAATGGTCTGCATGCTCTTTGAAACTATGACAAGAAATAATCAGCCTTGGTGTTCAGCATACGCTTAAAACAGATATTAAGGAACCAAAACCAAGTCTGGGCTTGATCAGTGGAGGTTTTACATTTTCCAAGGATGTCGGCTGCTCAGCCCCTCTGGACAGCTTGTTCCAGAGCTTAACCACAGGGATTTGCCCATGCTGCAGGGTGGCCTGCCCTGTCACTGTTTACTGATAAGTCTATCCCCATTGCCTCTGTAATCACCCCCACACATAGTTGTAAACATCAACTTAATCTTTTTTTTCCCTTTGCTTTTTAAGGCTAAAAAAGCCAGTTCCTTTTCCTCTCCTTTTCAGTCTTGTGACATGCTTCAGCATTTCCGTGTATTTTTTGTACCAGGGAGTACCAAACTGGACACATAGCTCTCCAGATGCTGTTTCACAAGTGTTGAAAGGAAAGGAAGAAGCACTCTGCTCAGCATCTTCTCTGTCCTATAATGCATGTATACAGGTGGCTCCCATTGCCATATAAAACATGTTGATGACTCATGTTAAATGTGTCTGTCAGGATTCCCAGGTCCTATCCTGCAGAGTTGCTCCACAGCCAGTCAGCCTCATGCATGTGTGGGGTCATCGCATCCCAGATGCAAGATTCCACGGTTGTCTTTGTGGAGCATCATGAGATTGCTGTTAGCTGACCGCTGCAGCTTGCTGAGGGTCCTCAGCTTCAGTCTTGCCTTTCAGCGGCTTCTCACCAAGTTTTGTATTACCCACCAGTTTGCTAAGAGCCCAGACGGTATCTTTACATGTGTTCATTTTTGAGCATTGAAACAATCCTTTCTTACCCTTTGAGAAGGCTGCCTAGGAATTTCAACCAGCTCTTCGGAGTTCTTCTGCCTTTTAGGGCAGTATCCCCTATGGTCATGAGACTTCTTTCAGATACTCAGCTTTGTTCATTTGCTGTTCTTGATTCATGGTCTGTAGCAGATATCTATCACAGTTCCCTCAGTACCCTCTGTTCCCTACCCATAAGCTCTGGATAAACCTGTTACCTATTTCATAGCAGTCCTCTGTATTTGATGCATTATTCTTCATGGCATGCAACATGTCTCCTTATCTGCCCAAACTGTCCTTCCTAAAGAACTTGCCGTCATCCGTTATAGTGATCCAGACATACAAACCAATCTATCCCTCCAATTGCACCATGAGCATTTAGCACCTGTTTTTCCATTCTGTGTTTGTTTGTGTTCCCCTTTTTCCTTGCTCTTTCACCACTTTCAATTTCAATATACGAAAGGAAAGATACTCCATAGACTCCTGAATGTTTATGGAGTAGAATATCTAATTTTAGATATGGAACTAATTTTAGATACGGAACTAAAATTCTTCACAAGAAGATATCCTGGAATGGGCAAATGTAGAAGTACAAGTTTCAACACACCCATTCCAAGCCAGATCAGACCCAGAGGCAGTACGTGTTCATCAAACTCAAAGTTGTTAGGTCCATGTCAACATAGGAGCTGTGCTGTATCAATATGGCTATGTCACTTCTATGTCCTGCACAGCCAACAGTTTAGGGTGTTATTGGTCATGTACTGTGTTCACAAACCTACTGAAACCACTAGTTAATATAAATAGCCTAAATGTACAATTAAACTGGGTAGATTCATGGGCACCAGTTGCAGCAGCAGTGGGCAACTCCACACCCAATTTGGGTGAGTGCAACCTGGCTGGCTGGAAATCACTGTTGATGCCTGATTGGAAGTTTCTTTACAACGAAGCATTGTGTTGCACAGGCCTGTCTTTGGCCGTGCTGAGACAGGGGAAACAAGCTTTATCAAGAAACATGAAAAAGACACTCCAGAAACTCTATGTCTATCTTCTGTGAAGCCAGGAATACTTTTTCTAAGGTTCTCCCTGCTGGTCTTCATCTTTATGGAAAATTCCCAAACCAACCCTCCCCCAAACATCCATCCCCACTAGTTTAACGTCTACTTGCCATTAATGAGTTTGACTTGCTCCTGCCTGCAGCATGAAGACTTGCAATCTGCGCAGCATGATACACAGCTTGATGAGCAACATTAAGTGCACCCTTTTGTATGGTATAGCCAGCCTATTAAAAATAGAAACAGACTAAAACCTTCCTAAGGAGGGATTTCTCATTCTCCCGCCATCAGATGAAGCTCTTCAGACCCATAATTTAACTGTTTGTCTCATTGCAGAGGTGCTAAAAAATTTGTCAAAAGACTTCAGCTCGTTAGTCTGCAATTTAACTTGAAAAGTTTGTTTCTTCCCATTCTTTCTAGTTTTTGAATAAAGAGATAAGGGATAACGCCTGCTTGCCATGGTAGGTGCATGAGCTATAATTTGCAATGAAATATCATGAACTGAGCCATACTACAGAAGCTTTAATTAGAGTAATTTAAACACATTGTAACTTACCAGTGATTTTGCATTCAGTATATTTTAAACAGCTGAGCCCTGAAAAAAACACAGTGATTTACTCACCACCACATATCAATGGGCTTCTGCAGCTGTGGAATCACACTCAAATCAAGCTTGCACAGGCAGCCAAATTATTCTTCAGGAACTGGAGAAAATTAGAGAATGATATCCCCATAGACAGACTGTTAAAGAAAAGTTAACTATTAGGACTCTTATGTGATTTTTGGCTATTGGTACCTGGATGGCAGACTTCAAGGGTCTTTAAAGAAATAAAGTTAGTATAATAGTCCCTAGATATTTCACCTGTTTGTCTCTTTAGCCTCACATACTTGTCTTTCTCCATTGGGCAGGAGGTGGCTAATTGGTCTGCACATAGGGCCATGAAGGTGTCACTCTATGCAGTCAAAGCAGAGAAATATGCTCCAAGAGGATATGTTATTAAGAGTACCATGAGTATGGACTCACAGTGGAAAGGAAAAAGATACCAGGTACTATTGGCTGGCAGTTTCGAACCAGCTGTTTGTTAAAGGATAACCTCACAAGACTGTAATTAAGAAATTAATATGCTTTTAAATGAAGGTCTTTGGTCCAGACAATATTTTTCCCCCTCACTCTTTCTTGGCAGTTACAATAGCTTTGTAATATCCCCAGAGTATTTCATTATGTAAGCCCTTGCCACTTCCAGAAGTTTGAAAGTAAAAAAGATTCCTTCATTCCTTGCAGAGCTGCTTAAATCAAGACCAGCCACGGGTAGGAGACATCTAATTTGACTGCAATTTTACACATGCTGCACAAGCACTTAGTGGGAAAATATGTAGCAGATTCAGCATCAACGTCACCATCCCTCCACTGTGTGTCCATACGGCACCTTGCAAAGGCTAGTTCATATTGTGCATCTGGCACTGGTATAGTCCAGACTTGTGCTCAAGCATGCATGCTTTACACACAGAAATCCCTGAGCAGAGGCCACCAAATGTATTCTATCCCAGTGTCGGCTAGTAGAGAAGCAATCAAGCCTATCTCCAATATGCAGCACAAAGAGACACTTGTGGGTCACAGCTAACTGCCCATCTGCCACTAGCTGTTTCTGTATGCATGATGTGAGGACCAAGCTGAGTAGTTGAGGCTCACCTAAGCAAAAGTGTTGCCATTCTCCTAGCCAGGGCCTATCAGAAGCTGATTTGGCCAGAAAAGTGGCAGTTCAGGCACCAGTTGTGCAAAAACTAGATTTCTGTTAAGGAGAGACCAGCCCATAAATAGAAGATTTTTGCACTTCAAAGTTTAAAAAGGTTAACATCCCTGAGACTAAATGTTCACCAAAGCATCTGTAAATGGTAGAGAAGGGTATCAAATCTGTAAAGGGCATGCAATTTCCACACAAAAGCAAGGGATTCCTCTGGAAATACTCTCTCCAGGAAAGGATTTCTCTGATAATATTTTCAAAAGACAACACAGGAAACTAGCTAATCATTGTAGGCTTCTGGAGGACACCCTAAATAGTCAATTAAAACCTAAATCACAGAGGAGGAGAAGTACTTTTTTCCAACACAGTTGCTTTATTTTTTTTAACTACCTTTCTGAAAATCTAATTGAGTCAGCTGTTCAAGTGACAGCATTCACAACCGGGGAAGGATGAGTCTTCAGTGAGCAAATGAGTTCTAGAGCAAGCCATTTAGATAACCATAAAAATACTTTATCACAGATCTAGTCCAAATCCAGGAATATGTTTGTGTCATAGGACAAAAGAAGAATTAAAAAAGAAAATAAAAATTAATACAAGCCTTCTTTAAAATAAATTTATCCTTTCTTGAGAGCATTTGAAGATTGTGCACTACTTCTGAAACAGAAACTTGTCACAGGACAGCCTCTCACTGCCCACCAGGCTGTCCCTTCACACTTCTTGAAGCTATGAGTGCCTTCTGCCCACACAGTAGGCACCAGATCTCATTAGTGTGCCCCAACAGGAAACCAATTAGCAGGGCTGTGACTGAGCTAGGGACATAGATGAACCTTTGCTTAGTTCAAATAGTAATTTCATCTACAAAATTGGTAAAGCAATAATAACCAAACTTCACAAAGCAAGAATACTAAACATTTACTTCAATGACTTCTGGTAGTACTCCCAGCCCATCAGACAGATGCATCTCACTTGCTCAAAGAGCCATTCTAGCTACAGCCCATGTACAGCCCCAGGGAGGTCAGGGTGCCATGCACGGGTCACACAGGGAGCCAGGGGAGGATGTCCTATTTTGCTTAGATCAGTAGAGTGGGGATAATATCATGGCAACCACAGACTAAATGGCAGTAGCACAGCTAGCTTCATCTCAGATCCAGCAAAGAGGGTCCAGTGTGCACTACTGGGGAGCAGGGGAGGGAGAAGGAGGCGGCTACCGAGGAGTGCAAGGAGGCGGTGGAGAAGCAGAGCTCCGCGGCCGAACCCAGCCCCGCTGCGGTCGAGAGCATTTCCTGGCAGCGGCTCGCAGAGCCCGAGGAGGACGCAGAAGACCACGCAGAGCTTCCCAGCAAGGCAGAGGGGGAAGATCTGGACTCAGAAAAAGAGGAGCTGGTGGTGAGAAAGCCGGCAAGCACAGCAGCTACACCAGCCCCAGTGACAAGCACAGC
>WYDI02019277.1:27666-40912 GCA_009867235.2 Psittacus erithacus | reverse complement strand
CTGGACTGTTCTTATCTCAACCCGTGGGAGTTACATTCTTTCGATTCTCCTCCCCATCCCTCTGGGAGTGGGGAGGGAAGGGAGGACAGGTTGTGGGGGGGAACGAGCAGGCTGTATGTTTTTTTAGTTTATGACTAGGCTTAAACCACGACAATATGTCCCTGCAGGGAGCATCATAGAAAAGACTTTAAAGAGGTAGGAATAAAAATAGGATGAAATCAAATATGTTTAATTTTCTCCAGAATTTCTATTTCTTCTATTCTTTGTTTATGCATTCTATTTTGTTTCAAAGTAGCTGTACATTATGTTTGATGGTAATATTTTCCAAGGGTGAAAGAAAGGTATGATAGTACTAGAGTGGGATGTTTATTATGTATTTTATATGCTGCAGTGTGTCTTGGTCTCAAGTTTGAAGTTTTGGGTGAGATCTCATTGTGGTAGAAAGATGTGGTTCATTTCTCCCAGCCTGGCTGTCTGTTATCTCCTCTCACACTCTTATTTGTTGGATGAGTGAACAAGTTGAGTATACCAAAAACTACATATAAATAAAAATCGTTTTGATACATAAATACACATATTTTATGTGCCTCTGCGTGTTGGATTTCAGTTGGATATTTAACCTGATCTCATTTACACTGTGACATCACAGTCCCCTTTGCTGAAGCAAAGGAGGGTGAGCTGTCTTTCAGGTCCTGATTTTTCTGGAATCAGTGTCAGCAGACAGAGGTTGCACCATAAGGGGAAAGAAGATGACTCAGACAACAAAAGTGAGAAAAATACTCTCTTTTTCCTTCTCAGCATACTGATAAATGTTAAGTTCTTTAATCCTTGTTCTGAATCAGCTAGCTGAAAGACATCTTTGTGGTCTGTGGAAGTCCATTAAATTGAAAAAGTTCTGAATTGGTGGCTAGGTTTTTCTAAGCAGTTCTCCTTGAAGAATTAAAGTTTAACCATCAAGTAATACATCCAAAGCATGAAATTCTGATTACTTTTGAACTGAACTTTACCACTGACATCAACAAAAGAAATATATCTCTGTCCTTCTGTTTCTCAGCTGTCTCTTTTTTGATGACAGACAGAATATTTCAACATGAGACAATATCTCTTTATATTGCAGGGCAGAGGGAACAAGGGTCTCTCTTGTTGTCTTGAAAACTAAAAACTTTTGAATTTTACACTGAATTTCAAATTTGGGAAAGAGTAAGTTGTGGAACTCTACCCCTCCCTCCTCCACCAGTTAAATGGATGTCTACCTTATAAGGGTGCAGCTCTGGATCTAGTAAAGCAAAATTTACAGTGATCAGTGACTTCTTTCTATCACTTTTCTATTGAAATTGGTACCACTTGGAAGTATATACTGCCTCCTTTGCGAGGAAACCTCCCAAAATTTCAACACTAACGTTTCTACTAACAGTAAACAAATTTAAACCAGTATTTTCCTTACATGCTTCTAAATGGAATACATTAGCTACTTGCTCATTAGAAGTGGAATATTTATAGTGCTTTCCCAACAAATTTTAGATTTATATATTTCAGATATGATCCTAAAATTCAATAATGAGGTAAAGTACATGAATGAAAATTACTTTTTTCAATATTTTATTATAACCTTAACACTTCAACTATGTTGTTAAGTTACAAAGTATGTGAGATTTCACATAGTCTGATATATTCAAAAATTGTCATAGCTGCCAAAACCTGACTAGCTAGGTGTATAGAAGCTCATACACCAGAGCAACTTCAAGTTACTCTGTGTGAAGAGGTAGATCCCCAAGGCTGCTGTATCTAATCACTTTTGGAGTATAACTATTTAGGCTTCTTTTGATATTCTGATTTAGGATGACACAAACTGTGGATTAGAATCATAGAATCACAGAATAGTTAGGGTTGGAAAGGACCTTAAGATCATCTAGTAGTTCCAACCCCTCTGCCATGGGCAGGGACACCTCACACTAAACCATGTCATCCACGGCTCTGTCCAACCTGGCCTTGAACACCGCCACGGATGGAGCATTCAGAACTTCTTTGGTCAACCCATTTCAGTGCCTCACCACCCTTACAGTAAAGAACTTCTTCCTTATATCCAATCTAAACTTCCCCTGTTTAAGTTTCAACCCGTTACCCATTGTCCTATCACTACAGTCCCCAATGGAGAGTCCCTTCCCAGCATCTTTATAGTGCCCTTTCAGATACTGGAAGGCTGTTAGGAGGTCTCCACGCAGCCTTCTCTTCTCCAGGCTGAACAGCCCCAACTCTCTCAGCCTGTCTTTGTACGGGAGGTGCTCCAGTCCCCTGATCATCCTTGTGGCCCTCCTCTGGACTTAGAGCTCCTCTGCACTTAGGCTCCTCTGACTCGTAATCATGGAAAGGTTAGGAGTGAAAACGATCTTAAGAATCACTTGTTCCCAACTCCCCTGCCGTGGGCAGAAACATCTTCCACTAGACCAGGTCGCTACATATTACCACCTACATATTCCAATGTCTCTGCCCATGCACAGCATAAATCCATGAACTACATTTTAATTATTATTAAATTACATCTTTAAACAAAACACTATCTCAAAATAAGCTATTCTAAAGAATCAAGAACCTTAAACCTAAGTTAAATGCACATTTGTCTTGTATGAGGTCTATATAGGTTTCCATTTAATGATGGAAGCTGTTTGCAATGTAAATTACAAACGCATTTCAGTACCCCATTTATAAAACTACAAGAGAAAAATAGGGGGCAGGAGGGGGAGAGTGGAGCATGTGCACACAGATACCTTCCCTCATGACTGTGATTCTTAGTGATGGCATGTTTTAGAGAAACCACCCTGAACACTCACTGATTCTTTGTGTTGCATTTTGTTCTCTGTATTTTTTACCTGTCTGGCTGCTATTGATATGGATAAATTAAATGAATTTGAAAGCTGAATAGAAGCAGAAGGAGACTGTTCAATTTAGAAGGCTTTCAAAAACTTTTCATAATACTCTAAATTTGCCAACATTAACTCCGTATCTAGCTAGTCTGCGTAATATTTTCATAAAATATTGTCTGCTTGATGTGTATTCATCTGCTTTTAAGAGTGTTTATTTTGCGGCTGAGCATTCCCAGCCAATCTCTGCAGTTATAGTTCTTTAATTTTTCACTTTTGAATGAATTTTCTGAAATTTAATTCATGTTTCAGCTGGCATTAATAGCAAATGAAGTTCTATTGCAAGGAAGCAAAAATGCTGTTTATAAGAGATATTCTGACACATTATCATCTTTACATTTGATTTTTAAAGACAAATTTTAAAATGTGACTAATATTTTAAAAAAATATCATCTCCTCTTGATAAACCATTTTTTATTTTTGGTAAGTAAACCACCTGGCTATTCCCAGTGCCTTTGAGATAGTTGTTCTGTATTGTTGTTTTTAATTAGTATCTAATCTGGTAACACCACTGTAATTTGACATTGTAATGTCTATTGTTAAGATTAGGGAGTTGTTATATTGCAAATTTTCTTTTAGATAAAATATGTGCAATTACATCTTTAACAGTTGAAAAATGTTCTATGGTTTGAATTCCTGAACTGAAAAAATGAGTTGCATATGCTATGGAGTCTATAGTTTAATTAAAGCTTTTAGTAGTAATGGTGCTGTAAGCATAGCAAAGAAATAAAATTAGGCTCTTGAGAAGCTTAGTTAAAATCTGTTTCTTTATGTCTACTTTAACAAGTAATGAATGGCATCAGCATTTAAGTTATTATGCAAAAAAAAAAACAAAACCGACCCCAAACCCATCCCTATTTGATATTCTTATTTCTATATCAATAGTATCTGTATTTTGAACTATTTTACCTCTTAAAATCATATTTAATATATAAATAATCATGTTTATATTTAATGCTTGGTATTTCAGGGGAAAGGCTTGGACAGTTTTTTTGGGGGCTTTTTGGGGGTGTTGTTTTGTTTTTCCTGCCTGGACCCTTCTCTAAGAGAAGCTTTTTCAGAGATTGTTTAGGAATTTGAATGGAGGATAAGAAATTTTACTGTAGTGGTCACAGCTAATAATTAGAGTTCAATGTATTAATGTTTGATTCTTGACTCAAGCAAAGGTGGATTTTTCATTTTTGTTTTTTTCCCCTGTGAAGATTTTAGCAGATTTTTAGTATTCAGGTAATTCTAATAATGAACAAATGTCCCTGTCGGTACTTTCAAGGCACCCAAGGTGCAAATCTCCCCTCTAGCCTCTTTCTTTCTTACTCTGTGATAATGAAATAGTGGTTAATGCCTGCCATTTATCTCTCACAAGCTTCATTACAAGCTATAAAACACCTTGACAGCTTAATGGATGTTTAAAAAAATGTTAAGATAAAGGTGAAATATTCCAAATATTTGACACTGTTGTCTTGTTATGACTGATCAAAAAAAGTATGTATCAACACTTTCTGACTGTATTTACTTACCATTTCTTGTCTGTATGCATTCAAATTTGACTGTAACCTCAGCTGTAAATTCAAATTCACCTTTAAAGCACCCTTCCACAAATCTTTGTCACAGAAAACTCGATTATTTGACTGATTATGCTTTGAATTAGCCAGTTACTTTATACCTTGAATTAGTTTATTTAATTTGGGTTAATTCCTCCTCTTTGTTTTTTGTCTCTTCAGTTTCCTCTCCTTCCTTTTCCCAGTTACTGACTGTTATATTCACTGTATTCCAGTGCTCTCCTAACCTCAGAACAAATGCATTATACTGAATGTGCTACAAATTCAGTAAACCCATTGATTGTTTTTGCATATGCTCAAATACAAGGAAAAAACCTTACTGCACCTATTTCAATAATCAGTAGGTTTTAAATTGATGTAAATCAAGCAATAAACTAACAGATTATCTCTCTTTACTAAGGAGAGAAATGTGTTGCCAACTATAGAAAATATCTGATTCTCCTGATTAAAATTGTATTTAAAAAGCCCCAAAACTAACCAATAAAAACTCAACCAACCAACCAAACGAACAAAAAAAAAACCCCAAAAAAACCAAAAGAACCCACAACAAAACACAAAAACCCCAACAAAACCCATACCACCAAATAGTAAAGTAAAACTTGTATCATTTTGAGGTTACATAATTGTCAGAAGAAGATTACTGCTATATGTTGTGTCCTATGGTGCAACATGGTTTGTCATAATTAAAGTCCTTATCTGGACCTTAAAAGGAGCAAAATAGATGAAAGAATCAAACCACTGTGTGCTTTTCCAGATGGTATCTAGCATCTTGACCTAATCTTATGTTTAGGAGACATTTCCCACATATGTGGAAGAAATCTGTATTTGCTTATCTCCTTCTCTCTGGTCCATATACAAAACAATGATGAAACGAGGAGCATTTTTGTTGGTTTCTCACACGGATATTACAGCTGTTTCTGTGCTATGAGCAAAGAAAGTAATTTAAAAACCTTCTGCATTGCCTCTAAAGAATGTGAACAACCTGTAGGAAACTGATGAAGAGAGAAAGGATCCCTGTTTCACTTACTGTAGTAGCAGCCAGGAATTACAGCTGATAGTTGTGCTGTGGTGTTTTCAAGGCAGTAGTGCATTTTGTTCTTGGTTTTTTGCCTTTTTTTTTGTCTGTAGCTAGGGGAGCTGTGGGTTGTTTTTTCTTGGTGTGGTTTTTGTTTGTTTGGTTGGTTTTGTGATTTGTCGTGGATTTTTTTGTTATTTTTTGGTTTTGCTTTTGCTTTTTTAATTAGAATTTCTTTCAGTCATGCAAGTTACAGATACATTTTAGCGGAATGCTGACAAAGTTAGATCACTTTGGTAAGAATCAAATATCTACCTAGAATACAGTTTTCATGTTCAAATTATTTATCCTGCTGGTTTAGAGTTACAGTGACTGTTAGCGTCAAAGCAATAGTTGCTCTTCAGAATATGCTACACATTCTGTGAACTATGAATTTCTCACAACAGATTCACCTTCTGTTAGGCTTCATTTACAATCAGTGCTGATCATTCATCCTGCAGTTATCCATCTCATTTTCAGAGGCTAAAATCTACTGATATTGTTCTCAGAAAGGCCTTGACCCATGTTTTTACTGCCTCTTTGGATAACATCTGAGACAGCTTTTATGCTATAGATATATTTCTTTTCTTTTGGCCACACAGAGGTCCCTTAATCTTCTTGAATTCAAACAGCAAATGTCCTGCTTCTGTGCTGAAGACTGCAGCAGGGGCAGGTTTCTCTCACTGCAACGAAATTGGAAGTTTCGACCCCCTCTGAGCTGAGTTTGGCAGAATTTAGCAGCTAGAGTACCTGCTGAAAAGGCAGACATGCTAAGCATTCACTAAAATGGAAAACATACCTTGCTGTTTGTAAATACATGGGGAAGGGCATACTCGCATCATTACCCCCAAAAGTAAGAACTAGAAAGATGCATATGGTCCTAGCAGCTCACCTAGGCTTTCTTAAACTGTCAGTATTGCTCTTTGAAGGCAGAGCTCTCAGCTGGCACCAGTTTTCTGACACAAGCGCAAAAAAAAGTCCTGTCCTTCTAATGCAGGCTGCTTTACATTTCTCTTTCATTACCAACATTTCTGGAGAGCAGGAGATCTTAGCAAAGCTATTGTTTGCGACCAAAGGCTTTGTGCTAACAAGCTTGAAATAAATTTTTTAAGAACATGTTTAGATAACATTGCTGGATTTATGGTGGGATGCTTCTTTTCTTTGTGCTTGTCTGTAAACTACTGTTTCTGAACATGCTCACCTTGTGCTTCACAAGTCAGTATTCTCTTGGGTAACTTCCATGATGATAAAATCATTAGGGTGTTACATTAAGGATGAACTGGGTCCAGCATCTCACCCAGCAGAGCACAGAGCAGCCTGCTCAAACTGCATTTTCTAATTCTGTTTTGCTTTCTTCACATGTGCCTTGCTCAGTAAGCACTGCTTGTAAGCTAATATGATCATGCAGCTCTGTATTTCACAGGTTTTTTTCCCATTTGCCCCCTCATATATGAACATGCAGTGGAAAAATTTTATGAGCATTGAAAAGAAAAAATATTTCTTTGGATGTTTTTCTAAAACCCACAAAACATGGAAATGCCTACATTTCACTGGAAGGGAACACAGCACAGTAGTAGTCGAATGATTGTTTGAATCAATCCGAATGTGACAGTACATTATAAGGCTAATCTAACACTGCTGTATGCTAATCAGGATATTGTTAACTGCATTGACTAATTCTGAGTTTGTTTTTAGGTGGGAAGGGCATTGGCTTTGCTTATTTTATGTTCTCTGCACCAAAAAGAACCCTCAGAAGCATGATGAGGAAAAATAAAATCCATATCAACACTTAAAGCTTTTTCAAATCTCACATTCAATCCACACTGAAAGGTGATACAACAGAGGTGTGTATGTATATAGATATATAGAGAGATATATATATACTGATCTAAAATTCTTTACTGAGCGTATTAATCCTGTCCTTCCAATAGTTGCATCTCACTCCACCTCTGTTGGTAGGGCTCTGTCAGTATGGATGTCAACAATGTGGAAGGATCTGGCTGCTGCTGCGTGCAAAATGACACTTTTTATTAGTCCTGTATCATCACTCTGGTTGTAGCTTTAGCTGACATTTAGTGCATTTCCTGAATGTACTCCTTAAGTGGTGACTTATGATATGGGTTGAGTCTGAAGGGAATGGGTTTGGAGTAAATAATTTGGTCAATGCATTTTCATATGGTAGGATCTATCCATATGCATCTTTTTTCTCGTAGACTGTATTTACACAGTTGTCCTCAGCAGCTTGAGAGCTAAGTGATTACCTAAATGTACTATAAAAACAACTTCTATGCAGCCTCACAGAGGCTGAGTGAATGATTACGTCATTCTTACTCTTCCTCTTAAAGCTCAGTCAAATAAATTCCTTGGGATGGATTTTCTTAACCATTGGCTCTTTTGTTTTTGGCTCTATTCTTTGCATTTTGCTTCACTGGTAACGCAATATCCAAACTCTGCTTAGAAGTGCTATGCTATCCAGAACTAGTAGGACAGATCCTTCTGCATTTCTGCTAGTCTTCTAAATTGCTGTTTCTGTTTCACAATCTACAACAGGTCCTTTGCTGACGCATTTGCAGTTCTTTGTCCTTACATACAGGTTTTTTTTTCTTTACAGCAGTTATTCTTTACTTGACCACTGTACATGACACTGTATTTAAATTAATTGCTTTACTTAATCTTTGTATTAATTTCTCTTAGTTTTATAAATTGAATGCACCATGTTTCCTGTCTATTCTTGTAATTAAATAAACTACAATTTCATTTTCAGTTGTACATACTGAGTCTAGAAATACGTTTCCAATGCCTGATAATCCGTTTCTGCCTATTTACCATCTGCCACTTCCGTGTTTGAGTCCCTCATCTCTAGGAGTATTTTAAGTTTTCATTGTCATATTTTACTTAAGAATTGCAACTTCGTAACACTATATGGAATTGTCTTGTTAATGCTTTACCTTAGGAATCTTTGAACACAAATCTTCACAGTTCTACTTAGGTGTCTTATCACTTTCTGTTTCTTAGATTTGTTTGGCCAGATCAGAAAGATTGTTAGCTTGAATCAAGTTTGGATTTAGTTTAGTGGTACATTCAGATACAGAGATGGGTGTTAGAAGGCATTAATTTTGCTTATTTTCCTATTTTTTCATGCCAGCAACATGATTCACTTGGGACTAATGTGCTTTCTGTTTGGAGCTCTGACTTGAAAAATAGAGGTATTTATCCTGAATAAGGATCTCTTATCATTCATCAAGATCCATAAGACTTCATTAAACACCTACCTACTCAGCTATCAAAATGCAAAAAATAAGTTATACAATATCAATAATTTTATGGTCAGTGTCTGATCTTTCTTAGAGGCAATATGCTGTTCCTTAATATATGTGTTATATTTATTCTACTTTTTACATAAATATCTTCAGCCTACCTCTTGCTGCCATGCTTTACCTAGTAGAAGGGTTTCATTTATTCCTATCTAGTCAAGGATATACATTTTTTTATTACTCTGAGAGGAAGTTGTTTGATCTGTTGGTGGAACAAGTGGTACAAATTACTTCAGGAGCTTTCATAACCAGTGTTCCTGGCATCCTTTTTTTTTTTTTGTCTCCTTTATTTCCCCAGTATTTGAAGTCACTGAAGTTAAGGGGATACACAGAAAACAATTCTTATATACCGTTGTGTCATTCAAATTTCAATATGTTTTTATATACCTAACAGTGAATGTTAGATATGTAATTTGGCTTCTGTGTAGTGCGGATTATTGTGGGGTTTACTACAATATCATAATGAGGGATTGCTGCATGTATGATCTTCTTAACCAAGATCCGTGATTGTGAGGTTCATGCAGTTTATAGTGTTCAAATGAATAATTTCTTTAGTCAAACAAAGTCAGGTAATAACATGTTTAAAACTACTGTCTCAACAGATAATTCAGTTTATACATTCTTAAGCATTTGGTCAATGGCTAGAGCCTTATATAAAATATAAACTTTTATAAACTCTGCTTATGAGTTTGCTTAGTTTGGTAACCAAAATATACAGAATATATTATTATATAAAAAATTGTTTATATGAAGTGATGGATTAATATAATGTACGTAGTTTTGTGGTTACAATGCCTTGTGAACATGTGTCTCTCGAATGCATGTTTAATGTCATTAATATTTTAAGCCATCTGAAACCTTGAAACCTATATGCAAATAAAGCTTTACTTTAAAGTGTGACCTAGATTTATATTGACATAAAGAAAACTGAACACCTAGTTTATTCAGTCTTTCTGAGGGTTTGTTTTCAGTTTCCGGTGTTTGATTTGTTGTTGTTTATTTGGTTTTCTTTCTTCCACTCAGCTTGAATGATGCCAGAAATACACACAGATTTTATGACAATTCAAAGATGGATGCACTATTGATACCAATCAGTTTTTAATTTACTTTTCATGACAACATTTAGTCATGTATCATACAAAATAGAGGAGCAAAAGAACACTTGGCTAACAGCAGATGTGGTTATCTGTGCAATGATTGGCATTTGAGCTGGAGTGTAAAGGGATTAAAGACTTCCATAAAAGTAGGGAGCAAAGTCTATCACTCCCAAGCTTTATGCAAATGAAATAGAGATTGACAGAAACTGGAAAAAGGGAATATTAGAATAGATGGGTTTATGTTGCAGTGCACATTGTGTCTTTGTTTTGCTTTCATACTCATCACGTTTGACCTCTTTTTCTATCTTGAATATTTTATGTCACAGTTTTTAGAACAGCATATGCTTAGTCCTTAACTTGAATGAGAATGTTTTGGTTTAGGGTAGCATTAATGGGAATTGCAACAGAAAACCCTGGCTTTCCTATCTGCTTTTAAAATACAGATGCTTAGCTTAGTTTCTTGTATTGTTTTGAATTCCATCTTTGTGGAAGGTTTTAAAGGAATCTTGGCATTTTTCTTTTGTCAAAGCAAATTAACTTCTAGAGTTGACATGTCCTCATTCACTTTAGGATTGGTGCTCTGAAGTTCTTTGGGTAAAAACCATTAGTATACTCCTTATTAAGGCTATGCTCACATCTGAGTCACTGCTGATTCTGCAGTGACTAGCGATAGCATAAAAAATGTAAGAGTTCTCAGTGAAAAGATTTACCTTCAAAAAGTAAAGAGCCTCTCAGAACTGTGCTTTTTTGGTTTTGTTTTTTTGGTTTTTTGTTGTTTTTTTTTTCTGTGTGTATATATTTTGTGTATCACAATAAATTGACCTTTCTCTACAGAACAATGTGCATATTTCTGCACTTGATGTTGAAGTAAAATTAAAAGAGAAGGAAAGGGACCTCGAGAAAATTGCCATGTTACTAAAGTTCTATTTAACAGATTTCTCAAAAAGCTAATAATGATAACTTAGGTGCTTCTCCTGTTGTCAAAACTTAGATCTACAAGTTAGAGAGTATTTTTTTCCTCTCCTTTCTTTCAAGTCTCTAAGCCTATTTTCATACATTTTATGTATGTGTTGTATGAAGTTGAAAGGTATGGTACTATTGTATTTTTTTATAAGTTTTGGGTTTCATGTTTTATTTTTCTATATTTGATTGAAAGAAAACTTCAGTACTAGAAATATTGGATTGGAAAAGATTTCCTGTGTGCTGAAGTCTAGCCATGGGCTGCCATGTGAACCGCCTTACGTAATAGAAAGTATCGCTTTACCAAGTTCCATTTAAAAGTACAGCTATTCTTGTACTTCTACCATCTCTGCTGTCTTTTATAAGATTATAAAAGGCCTGTTGTCAGCTTAAGTTTATTTATGGTCAATCTATACACTTGTTTCTGTGCCAGTTATTGCTGTTTAGTTAAATAGTTTATCTCCCCTGCAGCCCTTGTGTATTCTCAGCTGCTGCACTTATAAAAGAGTAATCATATCCCCTCTTATTCATCTTTTTGCTGGAATAAGGAAGAGATTACCCAGCAAAAAAAACTTTGTCTCGCTTTATCCACTGATAAAGCAGGTTCCTCATTCTCCTTTTCATTGTTAGCCCTTCACTGCTGTTTTTTAAAAATATTTATATAACCATATTGCAAGGCTTTCTTTTTTTTTTTTTTTTTTATTGTACATGTGATAGAGCAATAGAATTGCACAGTATCGTGAACTGTGAAAGTGAAAAGTGCATTTTGATTATAACCATTATGCACACGTATTTATCTGGGTGTTTTGGAACAGGACACCTGCATACCTCTTTGCATTTTTTCCTGCCTTGTTTTTTCACAGAAGTTAAACTTAACTTTTGAATGGCATCATGGCACAGTTCTATAAGGATTTCAGTTACCCAACCACCAAATAACACTTTTTTACACCCCTGTTTTCAGAAACATAATCATTTGTAGAGCACTGGTAAATACTCAAAAAATGTTCTATTTCCCAGGTTCTCAGACATACTGAAAGCTGTTAATGGTACATGTTGTTGCCCAAAATCATACTGTTAAATCAGTGTAATATTTTGACACCATCTTGTGAATTTTTTTATCCCTAAAAAAGAGGGGTAGAGAGCAGTTAAGATATTTCTTGTTTTGTTGTGTTTGTTTGTTTGTTTTCCTGAGTTTCTTTTGGTTTTGATTTTTTATTCTGGCATGTAATAATGGGAATCTAAGATAACAGTGACCTATGAACACATTTTATATGAGCTTTTATTTTGAAAAGCACATTTTCAGTTTTCATAAAAATCCATAAAACTCCATCTTGGTGGAAAAAAAGAGAATTAGATAGAGTGAAAGAGCCTAAAGGAAAATTTTATAAGTTTAGTATGATACCTTATTGGGTAATAAATAATGTGTCCTTGTAGATAAGTATCGCAAGCTTGTGCCTTCTGAGACTTGTTTTAACGGTCCCTGCTGGTTTATAATTTATGCAGTCAGAAGATAATGTAAGAAAATGCTATAATAGCACATTTTAACAAGGAAAGGAGGAAGTTGAGCTGCAAAATATGCATAATAAATATTATTTTTTTACAACTGTCAGAAAATTTATATTCATGACTAAATTAGTTTCTAATAAATTATGCATAGCCTTTATGAAGTTAGGGAAAATATGAACCATACTGTTGTAAATATGTTACCACGACCAACTGCTTTGTAACAGTTTCTGCAAACCACCATATTTTTCTTTTCTCTGATCCAGTTCATATAAGCATTTATTTGTATTCTAAAGGTATTCTTTCTTAATTTTAGCTTAATATTTTTAATATCTTACTTAAAATGCTTTCCTTTAATTTTCTTGGGGTTTGTGCATTTTGTGAGGTTTGTTTGCTTGTTTTTGAGAGTACGGCTTTCAAATATTCCAAGTTCCAAGATGAGCTTTAGTACTTCTTATAATTTAAGTTCATCTTTAAAAAAAACAAAAAAAAAACAAAACCAACTAGGTTATATTTTAGTTGCTAAAAAAAAATAGAAAAAAGGTGTGCGTGGGGGAAGAGGGTCAACATTCCTGTGTCCTCTTCCAATACGACTGGGTTTTTGTTTGTTTGGGGTTTTTTTAAGGCTAAATTTCCTTCTCCAAAGAGATGTCTAAATATGTCTTCATTCATTAGAAACTGGTGTATATCTTTTAGATGAATAAATTAGACATATCTGTCCCCTTTAACTATCTCAATGGCATTCAAAATCCCAGTTACACTCTTGTCGTGGTTTAAGGCCTGCCACGCAGCCCACTCACTGCCCCCCCCACCTCCTCCCTCGGCTCCCGGAGGGATGGGG
>WYDI02019277.1:0-27566 GCA_009867235.2 Psittacus erithacus | reverse complement strand
GTATAACACAAATCACTACTGCTACCACCAATAATAATAAAGGAAATAACAAGAGAAGAGAATACAACGGCTCACCATTGACCGATACCCAGCCCCACCCCAGCAGAATCTCCTTCTGGGTAACTAACTGCATAGATACCTTCTGAATAATCCCAAAGTTTTATGGGGAAATAGTCATGGCTTTACCTACTAATGACTTTTTCACCTTTATATGGCCACCTCTTGAGTGTATAAGAGAGACTCCAAATACTAGTTCTTATTTCTTAAAATTTTTAAAGAAAGCCTTTTCTTATGTTGTTAGTCATTCTAGCAACATACTATTTTCCATTACCTACTTTGCATTTTCAAAACCTTTTTTTATATAATTTTCATAAATACAATGTTATTTAATTTAATAATTCAGTTTTGAATAGCATGTTTCATCCAAAAGTAAGAGGCTTGTTTTTTGTGTTTTTTTTTTTGGGGGGGCGGGTGGACCACACATCATGTTTTGGTATTTGTTGTTTTGTTTTGATTTTTTTTTTTTGTTTCTTCTTCATGTTGATTCTCTCTCTTGTAGCAAAATGGCTCATGCTGACTTGTGGAGATGTCGTGGATGCATATGGAAAATATACACAGAAGGCTAGAAAATTATTCTATTAATGACATTGCACAGTGTCCTCTGTTCTGAATTTCTGCTTATTTGGGTTATCGTTAACAAGTACTGAACTGATGTTCCTAACACTGGGATGTTCCTAACAAAGGGATGACATTCCTAACTCTAATTTCATTATTATTTAAATCTCACATATGACTTTGCAATAAGATATGTGTTTTTGTCACCGAGGCAAAAAAAGTTTACAATTTTTTGTAATTCTTAAAATGTAGTTTAGTTTATGTCAGAGAGAAGCACTAATTTAGATACTAAAGTAGGAGGGGTCACCTCTTCCAGCATTGAATGATGGGAATTCATTCTGTACTAACACTTTTGTTTAAAAACCAAATTAAAATCTAGGAAGTATATGGATTCTAGAGATAAAATTACTGTCTACTCAGAATTTTATATTTAATTAACTCCATTTTGCTGTTGGTATATAATGTACTTTCATTTAAAATACAAATAAATGCTGATTATGCAAATAAACATAAAAAAGACAGATGTACTGAATAATCTTGGCTACACATTGCCAGGGAAAATAGGTAAAGGGACTTGGCGAGAGGAAGAAAAGACTTAGGAAACAGTATTTTCAGGGAATTTTCACCCAATATTTTATGGATAGAAAAATGTCTGTGACAGGGAGAACACTGCCAATATCTGTCAATCTGAGGAGATTCAAGAATGTGTACTCTGACTTTTCAGCTGTTTTTCAGCAGCATTTTAGAACAGAACATTATGCAGCACATAACTGTGTCTTTGTTTTAATGTGGTGGATTTTTGACAATCCCAGTGATAATACTGGTAGCTCAAAATAGCCATACTGCACTGCCTACTCAAAACAGCAGTTCGAGTGGATTATAAAGCATTTTTCATACAATGAACAGAAGCATGATTTCCCTCAAATATAAGCAAGTAATGTGATTTATATGAATATTTTTGGTTGTGGTCTGGGGTATCTTTGGGGGTCTGTTTGGTTTTTTTGGGGGTGCTTGTTTTGGTTTTTTGTGTTTGTTTTTTTCATTTTGGTGCGGTTTGGGTTTTTGGGTTTTTTTAAATATTTTCAGGCAACTACCTTTTGTTCAAAGAAGATATTCTGTTAAATTTCATGCTTCTTGTTTTCACTCCATTATTTGAAATTACGTCAAGAAAAGGTGCGTAAGATATATGATTCTTAGCTACTACACAACCAGTGAGGCAAAGACAGTGAGAGCGTAGGAATTCAGGGTGTGGTTTGGGAAGTATAAAATATTCTAATGTAATTTTGGTGGAAGAGGGAAAAGATTTAAGTAGTATCATATAAAATCAGCATCAAAATCAGCATCAAAATAGTTATGCTAAGAAAATAAAGTTAAGAAATAATGTGGTTTAAAAGCACAAGTGAGAGTAAACTCCAAAATGTATACAAAATATTTTTAGCAAAGTATCTATGAAAATGAGTGTGTTATGGTAAAGGAAACATAATCCCTTTGGAATGAACACTCTCATGTCTGAGTTCAGACAGTATTTGATGTAGGCATGAGAAAAATTACATAACATAGCTTCATCCTTATTTCTGCTTATTTCTGCTCTTCTCTAATTACTATGCTTGAACAAAGAAGAGTGATTTCTGTGAGTGGCATTGTTCATGAGGCTTTTTGTCTTGGTTTCTTTTTTTTTAATTTATTCTTGATGCAGAGATTTTTCTAGTGCATCAACTGGAAAAAAATACACACACATGCAAAAAAGAAAGAGTAAGTGAATACAGTCTCTTACTAGAGTAGTGCACAGAAATTAAGAACTAAACCAGGTTTCATGCGTAAAGGAAAATCTAAGGCAAATATAAGAACAACATTACAATGGTAAGACAAGTCTACCATCCTAGTTGGACATTACTGTTTTATGTGTTGTTACCTGCCTATGTACTATTTTTTTTCCTTTCCCTGTCATAAACAAGGAGGCAGCAGTGTCTGGAAGGAGTTTGGTGTTATGGACAGTATAAGGATGAACACCAAATCATAGAATCATTGAATGATTTGGGTTGGAAGGGACCTTAAAGATCACCTGGTTCCAACTCCTCTGCCATGGGCAGGGACACCTTCCAACAGAAGGTAATCCAGCCAGACACTTTAGGTGTCTGCACCCACATATCACTTCAGATATAGAGGATAATAAGTACTGTGCTCAACCCACAACTATTATCTCATATTTGCCCTGCTGTACATATCAATGCATGCTGAAATGCGCTATTTTGTAAGAGGAATGATAATTCCTTTTCAGGAGATTAGTTCTAATGTGGGTCAATTATTTCTTACAGAAGTTAGCCTAGTTTACAGGAAACACAGACTCAAATCTAATTGTGTCATCAGCATCCTAGGAATGGAAAGTTGGCATATTACATAATTTTAAAAAGTGCTTAAGCATTTAAGATGAACTGAATATCTGACTCAGGCCTGATTAAGGAAAAATGTCTTCAGAAGCTAAGTAATTAAGTACTCACTGTCTGACTACCTTCATATATTTGTTTCTCAGTTCCTCAGGTCTCACCTGTGAAATGAATATAACAGCATTTCCAAGATATTGGGAGGAAAAAATAGATAAAGATGATGATGCAAGGATTTGCTTTTATTTCCTGGAGAACCTTTTGCTATTCCATTCTGTTCCGACCCTGGGAACTATCTGAATTAATGCAAAATACACTCCTTATGTAAACTGAAACACTTCCTTCCAGCTATGAGTCTTAAAGCTCATACCCCGTTTGCTTAAAATGACTTAATGCAGCACAAGAATTGTTAACATGCAGGGGGTGTAGATATGTACAAACTGGGTGCACACAGCAAAATGAGGCTTTTAGCTATTGTTCACAGTCTGGACTTTTGCAAACAAAAGTAAATTATGCTGAAGACAAAAATGAACGGTCGCCAGCTGAGTCTGGTCTAACTTGATTTAGATTGTTTGAATTAAAAGTAACTTCACTAACAGGTAAAATTACACCAGTATGAAACTCATATCAGTAAGCTCAGGATAGTCATCTAAATATGTATGTCTGAGTGGAAAGCTCGATACGCTTACAAATGAAGAACAGACTGATAAAGGGAAGGGAATGCAGGAGAGAGAATTCCTTTTGACATTGCTTCTTTCTTCCTGTTAATTATAATCATTAATTGCTTATAGCTAGTAAAAAGCACCAAATATTTAAAAAATTATGGTGACTTGAAGTATATTGTGGATTTGATGTTTTCTTCTGGGTGGTTGGCATTTGGTAGCTTTGCTATTTCACAGACTGAAGACTGCCTTGTGGTTTTCCTGTCACAGCAAGAAGACTAGGCTCTGAGTTGACCTTCTCCCAGGAGACACTGAGGAAAGAATATAAATTATATGACAGGGATCTTGAAGTGACCCATTATGATGCACCTGATAGATAAATGTAGTTAAACTAAAGCCTGTCACTTAAAACTAACCAAAAATATAGGTAAGAAGAAAACAGTATCTAGGATCAAATGTAGTTAAATGTGATTGTTAGGAAATGTCCTGAGTTCAGCTGTAACTGTTTTCTCCTTCCTAGTAGCTGGTGCAGTGCTGTGTTTTGGCTTCAGCCTGAGAACAGTGCTGATAGCACACCAATGCTTTAGTTGTTGCTAAGTAGTGCTTACTCTGATCAAGGACTTTTGAATCTCTCATACTCTGCCAGTGAGGAGCGGCTCAAGAAGCCAGGATGGAGCAGAGACAGGACACCTAAACCAAATTAACCAAAGGGTTATTACATACCACAGCATATCATGCCCAGTATATAAACTGAAGGGGGTTACCTGGAAGGCCCAGATAGCTGCTTGGGTAGGGCTGGGTACTTGTCAGTGGGTGGTAAGGAATTGTATGGTGCATCACTTGTGTTTATTGTGGTTTTTTTCATGTTCCCCTTTTAGTTTTTTATTGTCTCCCCTTGTTATTTCCTTTATCATTATTATATTGGTAGTAGCAGTACTAGTTTTGTATAGTATCTTTGTTACTGGACTGTTCTTATCTCAACCTGTGGGGTTTGCATTCTCCTTCCCATCCCTTTGGGAGCAGGGTGGGGGGAAAATGGAATTGGGCGAGTGGCCGTGTGGCTCTGAGTGACTGGCTGGGCTTAAACAGTAGATCACAATTATTAGTGGATTTTCATAATGCTAATAAGAGGATATTTAAATTAGATTACTGTTTATTGTTTGTTATGGTAATTCTCAATCTAACATAGCATTTGACAAGCAGTGAGACATACCACAAGAAGAAAACATTTTGATTTTTTTTTAATTAAAAATATTGAACTTGTAGCATAAGTTATAAGTTGCGTTCATCTTTACTAGCTGAATTAGTAAGCAGTGAAAGTGAGCTCAAGATCCCCAAATGATGCCGAATTAGGTGCACTGTTTAAAAAGAATGAACAGGGGAATAATGAATCACTGTGAAATTCTTCAGCATAAAATATAATTAAAACAAGGCTTGATTTACTATCCTTAAAGATTTAAGATAATTGAAATGAGCACTTTTAATAAATAATGAGAATCAGTAGCACGATATTCAATTACTTAAAACATTGCAAGCATATCATAGGAACAGGATTTTTTCTTTTTATTGCGCTGGTTGAGCTTCTTAACCATGATACAGTAGCAATAGTAAGAAATGTAAATACTGTGAATGTGACTAATATAATCACATTTGAATTAAATTTAATGATATTTCTCAAGTGGGAAAAGGTTTGTTATTCAACTAGTAACTATAATTTTTACTTTTACAGTTTCAAGGAAATAGCATCTAAGAGCTTGAGTCATGCAATTACAATTGACTGTGCGATTACACAATGCTGAGACCTAAATAAAAACATGAAATTCCTTATAAAAAGAAAAATAATACAAAATATTAATAATTGAAGAGTTAGAAAAGTTTTGTTGCATACAGCTGAACTGTGTGTTCTCGTACTTAGTACTGAATCTTAAATGTAATTTGCATTAATTTCTGTAATTAGAATCTCTAATAGATTTCAGCGACGAAATATTAGAAAAAAACCCAAAACATAAAAGAAACTACAAAAGTACATGAAGAGCCTTGCTGTTAGTATGCAAGAGAGAGACTAAATGTTGATGCCAAACTTTAAAGTTAAAAGTATTAATTCAGAAATTTAGCCTTGTTAAATTTTCAATTGAATAAAAAATGGTGTTGTAAATAACCTAGGTTTTATCACACACATGTAGAGTGAAATAAAATATCAGGAGTAACATAATTTCTAAGTTCCAATGACAATTTATCACTTCTCCCACAAAAAAAATAGTAATTTCTTTCTTCAAAAGAAATGGTTCATGCAGTTGTGAAGATCTGTATCTGATATGTTATAAAGAAGACAAAACCAAACTGAGTTAACAGTGTTTAAAGTTTATCTGAAGGTCACTTAGACTGTCCTTTTATTCACTAAAAATATATAACTCAAAATTATATCTTAATGTAGTAACCAAAATAACATGTTTGGGGATCAAATTGATCCTTGGATACCATAAAATAGAAGGTTTATAATCAGCTACAGAAGGAATTCAGTTTGGGGTTTTTTTATATAAGCTGAAAATTTGTTTCACGCTA
Source organism: Psittacus erithacus (assembly GCA_009867235.2). Lineage (NCBI taxonomy): Eukaryota > Metazoa > Chordata > Aves > Psittaciformes > Psittacidae > Psittacus > Psittacus erithacus. Next base: position 21,346 of record WYDI02019277.1, on the reverse strand, counting down.
ACTTTTGTGATTAGATTTGGTAGGTACTTGGCGAGCAGGAGAAATGCACTTCACTACACTGGGGACTTGATGAAATAGAATGTTTCTCTTTCCTCAAGTTTCATCTGGGTTTTGTATAGCATTTGTTATCTGCCACAGAGTGCAAGCTCCTTTGGGATTTGCTTTAAATTATGAATGCTTGTCTAAAGATTGATAATGAACCCTTGCAAAGCAGAACGGAAGTGATTGTGACAAAACTACTTGTTTTTTCCATTGTGAACAAAATCCTGGAGCATTGTCTCATTTTTGGCATCTGATTTTTGGGGTTCTTTTTTGTATTGCTGTAATAGCAGAAAGACAGGCACTTTCCCTCCTGTATTTCTTCTTTAGGCCTTTCAGTACATGATAACAAAGGAACTTCTGGCAATGAAATGACTTCGTGCAAGCCACACAACTTTGTTATTTGAAGGTTGTGCCCAAACAGGTAGACTGCTCACTAGTGTGATGCTGGAAAATTATATTTTCCATTTAAACTGTGAGTTGCCAGTATTACACTGCATGAGTGCTGTAAAACTTCTTCCTGAGAACTTAATTGCAAGGCTGTGAAATAGAATGACAATGGCAACCTTATCTGAAATGCTAGAAGGATCTTAAAACAGTATGATTACTAATGACAGATATATCAGTAGAAGCAGAAAAAAATTTAGCAAAAAAGTATTATTATTTACAGTACATTACAAGGTCGTGATACATGTGTCTTCTAGTATTGTTATATTTTTTTCTGCCATTCTCAGTACAATCAACTGAGGAGTATATTTTCCCTTGTAGTCTGTAGTGGGTTGACCCCAAACAGAAGCTAAGCCCCCCGCCCCCAAATCTGCACTCCATTTTGGAGCAGGATGGAAAAGAGAATATGAAGCAAGAATATTAGTGGGTCAATGTAAGGACTGCCTAATAAAAGAAGGAAAGAGGAAAAAACTCAACTAATGCAAAGACAATCCCTCACCATCACCCACAAGCAGACCAATGCCCAGCCAGCCTCTGAGCAGCAGCTGCTTTGGAAGACAGCTCCTGCTCCACCATTGTTTTTAATTGCTGAATATGATGCTTTATGGTGTGAAATACCCAGTTCGGGCCAGCTGTCCTGTCTGTGGTCCCTCCCACTTCTTGATCACCCCCAGCCTTACTTGCTGGGCAAGAGGAAGGCTTAAGAAAACAAGAAAGGCTTAATGTTGTGCAAGCACCATTCAGCAGTAACTAGCACTGGTGTGTGTTATCAACACTCTTTAAGCCAAAAATCCAAAACGCAGCACCATACAGGTTGCCATGAAGAACCTGTCACACCCAGTAGACAGTTTCAGAACTGTTTCAGAAGTGTTTGAATGTTGTTGATGGAAGGGTCCTATTCACATTCACCCTTGTTTTGAATGATAAACAACATTTTCCAAATAATACAAACCAACTTTTGTAATTATAAGTAAAGTATCTGAAAACACTATTACAATTGTTCTATCTTTGAAAAATCTGAGAAACAAAGTGGAAGAAGGCAATGCTCCTGGGTAAAGGTGGAAGGGTGGTACTCCTTTTTGGAGAAATTGAAGTTTATGACATCAAAATCTTTATATAAATACTTTCTCTCATGAAATCATAGCTAAGTTTGCAGGAAAATAACCTCCAGGGGTCTCATACCTTTTCTCTAAGGAATGTGCAGATTTGTTTGGGGAAAGTGAAAATTTGTGTATTGGATTCTAAGGTAAATGGCAAACTCTCCCAGTAGCTAGAGAGGAAAGTGGTATCTGACTTAAAGGAAATAAATATGTATAGCCCTGTAATGCAGGCTGATAAGCAGCATGACTGCTGTTTTACAAATACTTTTCCCTAAATACACTTTTTGTAAATTACTCATATTTTGCTTTCAGGAGACTGAAAGAGTGTGGTTTTCTGTCATTTACCAAGGAGGTGGGTTGCCTTTTCAGTACCTCCTGAAGTAGTGGTGGCTTTTCAATATGAGGCTACTCATGTGAAGTGAAGAAAGACTGAAGAAGGGATTAATCGTAGCAGTGAATGTTTCACAAGGGGTATGTAGAAACATGACAATACTTCCAGCCAGAACAGACTGTGTGAAGGGACTGAGAATGCTAATTTATGATGACTGTCTGATCTTTCACTGAATAATTTTAAAATCATCCTATTCTGAATGTAACATATCTTTATCTCTGAAAATGGTATATTCAGCTGCTAATATTTTTAAACCACTCAAGATCAAACAGAAAAACTTGAATAGTGTTCAGTAGTGGTTTAAGCTCAGTTTGCCTTGAAGTAGCTTCTACAGAATTGTGCTCAGGTTTGTTTCTGATGGATTTACCATATGAGTTGTGAGTCAGTTGCCCTCATCCTGTCTTCATTACCTAGATTAGGAAAGAAGGATACAGACGTTTCATACCAATTGGGAATGAATTTACTAGTGACTGTTCTGGAAAGCATTTGAGTTTGCAGTCAATTTGCTGAGTTGCCCACTCTTTTTCTATCTTTGCTTTATCTAAAAAAAAAAAAAAAACAACCAAAAAAAAAGAGCAACTCATTTTTGGGACCATTTAAAAAGGCTTAGAATCATAGAATACTGAGTTGGAAGGGACCTGAAGGATCATCTGCCCCAACTATTCTAGGCAAAGCCTGACCTAGGCTAGATGTCCCAGCATGCTACCCAGCCAACTTAAAGTTGTCCAGTGTTGGGGAAATCCACTCTTCCCTGAGGAGATTATTCCAATGGCTGATTGTTCCCATGGTGAAAAATTTTCCTCTTGTGGCCAGCTGGAACCTCCCCAGCAGTAACCTTTGCCCGTTATTGCTTGTCTTTCTTATTGCTCCAAGATATATTCTCAAATATGAAATAGCTTTTGCTTATTTCCATCCTTGTATTTTCATTTGGATTTTTTTTTTAAGTGCTTAGAAATGTCATTTGTCTTTGTTTGTGCTGCATTAGTTTAATTATTTAAAAGGTAAATTTAAAACCAAGTATTAGAAGTCTCCAGAGGCTGGATTTTCAGCTAATAGCATGTTTTGTGTTAATGGGGTAGTGGTGGAGAATCAGTTTTGAGTTTCATTTAAATATTCTATTCTTGTTTGCATCCTGTTGCTCCTTTTGAGATAGCCATAATTTAAATAATTGATTCAATGAAAAAAAAATCCAGCAGTGTAAAGCTGAGCAGACTATTCCAAAAAGGTCAGATACCAATTACTGTAACTTAGCATAAAATGAAATAAGAAAGCCTGCCCCTTTCACTCCCAGCAAAAAAAAAAAAAAAAGGATAATCACAATTCTCATGGGGCTTTTTCAATCAATAAATGTTTCAGTGAATGATTGCAGTACCAAAATTGAAATGCATTGCTCTTGCTAGTGCAATTATATTAATAAAACTCCCTTAATCTGATTGGGAGGGGAGGGGAGGGGTGGAAGCAGGGATGGTCTGTACAAGACAGGGAGAAAGAATGGTTTATCTGGCTTACCCCTAAGTAGTACTGGGTTTTTTTGTTGTCAACAATGCTAATGAATAATTATTTTTTTTTTTAACATTGCATTATAGCTGCTTTGTGCCCTTTTTTAGTCCTTTTCTGTGATTTGTATTTGTGGTTTCACTTTTTCAAAATATTTTTATATGGTTTGACAGGCAATGTGTACCTAGTTCTGGTGCCTGAAATGCAAACAACAGACATGTTTTGTAAATTTAATTTTAATCCTTCATGCCATTCAAGTTCAACTACACATTATCAAGCAGTGCCATCTGGAGATAGTAGAGCAAGCTCTGAGCCAAGTCATTTCAGTATCAGAAGTAGTCTAGTCATGCTAGCGTGGCATTCTGCCTGGGCTCGTTAGCCTGCTGAGTAGTTGACTATGTTATTCAGCTAGAGCGCTGTGCCAACATAACTACACTACTTTCAGCATCCAAAGTGTTTTCAGTGTCTCTGCGCAGTGCAGGATCCTGGCACTGAACATGCTCTGTGTGGATCCCTTAGGTCATGAGTGCCACCACCAACTCATATCATAAAGCTTGACCTCTGACAGTGTTCTGGTCTAGAAATCTGATCTAGTGGAAGGTGTCCCTGCCCACGGCAGGGGAGTTGGAACTAGATGACCATTATCATCCCTTCCATCCCAAACCATTCCATGATTCTATATTCTCAGTTTGGTTCATTCAGAGAATCTGGAATTTATCTGGTTCCTACAGGCTTCCAGCCCAAGTTTACTTGTGGCCTTCCCATTGTTCCTTCTTCCTGAATGCCATTTCCTCTGTTTCCACTCTCTTTCTTGAAACCTGATTGAAGTTTGGGTAATTAATGCACAGGTGTATTGTCTTTGCAAATAAGTGTTGCTAGACAGATTTATCAGAAAGAGGTAACTAAAATATAATTAAAGGGATATGCCATATGTGGTTTTGGGCTAACTGAGTATAATGTAAATATCTAAAGAAAGAATCCTTTTTGTCCAACCTGTTCTGCCTACTCACCTTTGAGCCCTGTTTTTCAAGTTGGTCTTTTTGATTGTCCTACATGATGCGTAGTATTTGTTGCAGACACCTACCAGGACCTATGGCACTAGCATGCAAAAGTGAGTGAGAACATTTTGTAGGCAGTTTCTTTTCAACTGTAGATTGCATAGCAAATACTTAAGCATTTAAGTAAAAGATCTCTGTAAGGACAAAGAATTCCTGTGAATAGGTAGTACATTGCAAAACAGTTTGCTCAGATGCACTACAGTATGACAATTCATACAATGCCTTACGAAAATACTAATTTTCTTTCTTTGCTACCCTTCAAAATATGTGACCCTTCAACCCTTTCTCTCTCTGAAGCTTTTTTTTTGAAGGGAAACTGTTACAGAGATCACAGAATATCTCAAGTTGGACAGGACCCAAAAGGGTCATTGAGACCAGCTCCATGCTTCTCACAGGACTACTTAAACTAAACCATATGTCTAAGAGCACTGTTCCCTGGGGAGCCTGTTCCAGTGACCAACCGCCCTCTCAGTGAAAAACTGATGTCCAGTCTCAACTTTCCCTGATGAAGCTTTATTCCATTTCCTCATGTCCTGTCAGTCCTGCTGTAATGAAATTTGATTCTAAACAAAGTGGTGATTATATATATTTTTTTTTTTTCCTGGCTAGTGGCTATATCACTTGGTGTTATGAAATGTGTTCAACACAGCATGTCATGTCTTAAAAACCATGACTTAACTGAAATTCCTTTGATCTCAAATGAACTTCTGAAAGTTATCTGCAACCATCTGATCATTGGTGTCTTCTAATTATTTTATATGAGCTTTTTTCTGGTTTGACAGTTGTTTCCTTTAGGTGCTTATTTATCTTCATCTCAGCTTTGCTCTTCAGATTTTCTTTCTCGCTTTACTAGAATACAGATCTGAAAGGGAAATAAGGAGAAAGTTGCTGACCAAACAGCTCTAGTGTAGCTCATTGAATGTACAGACTCTTATGAGCCCATCAGTAAAACTTCTAATTTACATATATTTTCTAATTTACATTAAAAGCCTTCTGTAGTCTTTTCAGCCAACTATTTCTGGTCATTTTTAATAACATAATTTTTTCGCTTTTTCTTTATCCATGTTCTATTGTACTGATATATTTCTTCTGCAATGATTATTTAAAGCACATTTCCTTTTTTATTATTTCTAATAATAGCTAATATCACTGCTTAAAAAAAACCAACAAAAAAACAAACAACCCAAAAGCAGAATTAGGTTGTCTGATAATAACTATTATTAGTGATCCACTGCTGTCAGGAAGTGTTATGGAAACCAGTGGGGCAATACTCATTTACACTAGCTGTGCCTCATTAAACTTATTTAACATGGACTTATCATTCACATCTTTATTTGTGAAATCATAGAACTGTCGCTGGTAGCAGATTACGAAAGATGTTTTTTGCTAATAATTTTCAGACTGGGAAAAATTTGGAATTCTAAAAGCAGAGCAAAATTATATTAGATATAGTGTCAAAACTACTTTTCCTTCAGAGCTATGCATTTTTTGAAAAAAATTAACTCTTGACCTAGAGCCATTGGATGCAGAGTTGAAATTGGTAATGTGGCCTCATTTAATCGAACAAATATTCATACTGCTGGCCTCCAAGGGCATACATTTATTTGCAAGTAGTTTTGCCTGAAGGGTTCTTATGTGTGTGTGTGTGTTTTTCCTTAACTTACAGTATTATTGATCAGAGTTTAGTTCAGCTGCCTTTCCCTCACCCCTAGCCTGTTTGTACCTAGATTTTGAAAACTTTCATGGTATGCTTAGTTTTAGCGTTGATACCCACTTCACTATTTGTTGCAATAAGAAACCCTTCCTGCAGTTAACCGCTTCCTACTCCGCCCGATATGCAGAGCTGGTAAACTCCTTATCGGCCGCCTTATAATCTGATAAGCCTCCTTATTTTAGCGGGAGCAGAACTATTTTGTCTTTTAAGGAATACAGCAGCAATAAGTTATATTACAAAGCAATCAAGAAACTTCCAGGAAACAAAGTCATGGGCTTGATCAAAGACCAGCTCTATGCTCTGAATCAATTTGTCTTTCTGCTGAATTCTGAATCATGTCATAATTTCTTACAGAAGTTATAAATGAATCCCTGAAACCAGATTCTCTGAAATGTTAATCTTCTCTCACAACTCTCTTTCAAGAAGGAGATCAGGGTGTTACAGAAGGTTCAAAGAGTGCAAGGTGGTGGGGTTGAAATATTTACTACTCAGAAATGTGCTAAAATTACACACAGTTAAAATCTGACAAACTCTACAAAACTCAGTGGTTTCATGAATACATAGGTATTAAATAGTGTGTGTCATCAAAAGGTTCCATAAGGTCTAGTTTGTTTTATTGGTCTCATTGTGTTCTTAAAGACTGAGCTCCAAAGTAATGCAATGGTCATAATACACACTTTGTTCCAAGCGAGAATCTCAAAACCCTCCTGCCAGTACTAGCTAGAACTTGCTAGCTCTAAAGAGCCAGAATATTTCTAAAGATCAAACTTCACATCTGACGTCTTTTACACAAATGAGGGGTAAGGGATGCTCAAATTGTGCTGCAAACCAAGGTTCACCTTTGATTAGATGCAAAATGTGCGTTCCTTCATTCTCTCTTGAATCCATCTCAAGACTGAATGTTGTCTATATATACCTTTGTTTGGAAGACTACAAGAAAGAAGAGCAACTGCATAATTTGATTTTTCATGCAGAACATGTACCAAAAGTTCAGTAGTAAAAAAAAAGCCAGAATTGAAGGTGTTGTATTTGAAGAAAACCAAATGGGGAAGAAAACCAAATGGGGAAGAAAACCAAATGGGGAAGAAAACCAAAACAACTCCCCTTAAAAAACAGCCACAAAAGGAGAAAAAATCCCAAAACATATTCTTGAATATTTTTAATGTGATTTTTTTTCTTATTTTCAAATATTTTGTCCTCTAATTCTCAAAAAAAAAAAAAAAAATCTAAAAGTCCTTAAAAATCAACTGAAACTGTGACAGATTTTCCTTTCTTCATGATCCATAAATTTATTTGCTTAGAAGGATGGTACATGCTTCTCACCTTCAGATATCAGCTTAATGATATTTAAATAAATTTTAAAGTTTTCTATGAACAATCCAGTTCAAATGATGCTGTTTTCTGCAGTAATGCATTTGATGTAAGTGTACTCAAGTATTCACTATCAGTAACTTTGGAAATCTGTTTTAAGGAAGTACAGCCGCAAAAATCTTTGCAGTTGGATATACAAGTTGATATGTGTTGTTTCAAAGTGCAATGGCAGTAATGACTGAGCTTCCCTGTGAGTACCAGTAATGAGTTCTTACCATAGACTTATGTCTAGTCATTTGTTAAACTTGAGGAAACAATTTGTTGCCCTTTGTAAAGGAAGGCAACCTCCTTTATCATTTCCAGACCTCCCATAAAGAAAGACTATTTAGAAAATAACCTTTCATTAATGAGGCATATTTCTTTTTACTTATAGCAATTTTTTTTTTTTTTTCTTTTCTTGTCTATTTGATGTGTGGTATTGCTCTGGTTTAACCCCATCCGGCAGCTAAGCCCCATGCAGCTGCTTGCTCACTCCCCCTACAACAGGATCAGGAAGTGAGTTGGAAGTGTAAAAGTAAGAGAAATCATATGTTGGGATAAAGGCAGGTAAAGCAAAAGCTGTACACATAAGCAAAGCAAAACAAGGAATTCATTCACCACTTCCAATAAACTCAGGCAGGTGTTCAACCATCTCCAAGAAAACAGGGCTTCATCAGATGTAACTTGGGAAAACAAGTGCAATTACTCCAAACATCCCCCCACTTCTTTCTTATTCCCTGGGCTTTACATACTGAGCATGATGTCATATAGTGTGGGATGCACCTTTGGTCAGTTGGGTTCAGCTGCCCTAGCTGTGTTCCATCCCAACTGCTTGTGTACCTCCAGCCTACTTGCTGGCGAGGTGGTGTGAGGAGCAGAAAAGGCCTTGGCTCTGGGTACACACTGCTCAGCAGTAACAGAAACATCCCTGTATTATCACCACTTTCCAGTACTAATCTAAATCATACCCCTATACTAGCAGCTATGAAGAAAATTAACTACTCCAGCCCAAACCAGCACAGATATTGTTAAGGATGAAGGAAGTATGACTTGCAGAAAGGATTTTTTTTTTTTCAACCAAAGGCAGGAAAAACTTCTAGGCTTAATGATTTGTGAAAAAGCCAGAAGTAAGAAGAGTGCTCTTTCACAAATAAGAAAATATTTAAAAACTTTTTGCAGAGACTCATTGCTGAAGGCCACAGAAAATAGCTGCAAATTTTTACTGTCAGTTTTGGAACTTCAAGTCCTCCCACTTCACCAATCTTTTCAGTCACTAGCCCTGCAAGAATTTAAAAGGACAGGATAGTCAGATGAAATGCATTCTTTCTTAACCTTCATTGTAAATTCAAAGTGCTAGTTCCACTCTTCTTTTTTTTTCTTTTAGTTATTTGACTTACTGGAGTACTCCTCAGGATGCACGGGGCTAGAGAAAGAGAAACTTGAAAGCTTTTTTCACCTCTCTCAGCAAAACATTTCTGACAGCAATGGTTAATGACAGCAAAACTTGACTGTATTATCATAGTTGGTGACTTTTCTGAAAACACACTACTCAGTAACTTGCTTTCTGAGGCCATTTTCTGGTGTGCATTTAGGATGAAAAGGATCTGAAAGCGCTGAACTGATAAACCAACAGAAATTACTTGGCGGAAACAAGTTTTTTCCTCAGTTTGGGAGAGAGATGTGCTGTCTCTGTGCTCATGTGGCCTGTGTAAGCTATGGAAAGGTTATGCTCATGTTAAGTAATTCTGCTAAGTAATAAGTTCTTAAATTTTTTGTACCATCTTAATAGCACTATTACAATCCTATGAGGACCTAAAATAACACATTTACTTGATGTTATGTGCTAACATACAGGGTGTCTATGGCTGCCTTAGGGATCCCTTCTTTGTATTTCAGTGATGGGGAGTCATATCTCAGGACAGCAAGCTGTGAAGACCACTACTGTTACAAGTATTAGGTGTTGATTATCTTAGGAGCTAGGCTCTTGTGATATTGAAAATTTTACGCAATACTGCAGAAAGTTTTGATGACACACACTGCGACTTTGCAGGATGTTGTTGCTGTCCTTTGATTTCTTAAATTTGCTTTGTTTAAAAGTTTATCACTTATCATAAGGTTGTACATATTATTTCCCCTCCCGTACACCCCCCCCAAAAAAATGCAAACCAGCCAGAGATGCCCTTCCAGGATGAAATCCTGCTCTGGCTTACACTGATGGGCAAGGATAAAAGCTATTCTGCATAATCTACAGAGCTAGCTATCTTTACAGGCATTTTTTTTCTGGCATCCAGAAAATTTCTAGTTACAATGTTAGAAAATGTGTTGCCAGATAATTAACGTCACAATATGTGATGCATTGCAGCCTTATGTGTTGTAGGAGTTATGATTTTTCCCAAAAGCACAAAGTATGCTGCTTCTCCAAGAAATAGCTGTAAAAGCTACCTGCAGTGCAGTTGCAGGTAAGCTGTCAAGTAAAATTCTGCCCACTACAAAAAAGTGGTTTTGTTTAGTTGCTTGGTTTTTTAGTCCTAGAAATGCCTCTTAGAATGTTGGCCTCTATCCACAGCGTAGTCACTTCCAAACAGGTTATGCAGGTTTATACACTGTAACTGATGCAATTATCCAGGAAAACAGAATCATCAAATGGGATATTTGTTCATTTGTAGCAAGTAACACCACTGCATTTCATTTTTACGTTCAGGATAAGGAGATTTTGCATCTGGCTATTTACATTCCTAATTTTTGCATATATGAAGCTTCTACTTTTACTTATATGTAAGTGAAGGATAGCATATAGCATATAGGGTCCTGTTAGTAATTAACTGTAAAAATGTCTTTTTGCTTCTTTTGAACATTTGAAATCTGAGAGAAAAAGTATCAAAGTATTCCTTAATCCTCTGGTTTTGTAGTTTGAAAGGAACACAAGAGCCTGTGAGCTCACTTCTATTTCTAAATAGAAACCAGCACTTTCAGTGAAAATGAATAGCACTTTAGTCTAACAATATTGGAGGTTCAGGATTCTGAGCTCTTTGCCTTTTGTGATTCAGCAGGACCTGCAGAATCATGATGGATGGCTGAAGCACCATCCACCCTTTCCTCCATATGTCTTGTTGATTGCATTGAGGTTCAGTTAGCACAGTCAAGAGACTAGATATATAATACACTAGCACACAGCTGAACATATAGCTAAGATGATGAATAGAGTTTTTTAACTTCCCTTAATAAGACAAATGAGTGAAATCTTTCTGGCTTGTACCTATTAGTTGACACTTACTGATCCAGTACAAAAGACTGCATTGCATGTGGTCTTTCAGCAACAGTCTGATTTTTTTCTTATTGTTCAGAAAAGTGATACAGTGAACTCCTATAATGCAGAAGAATGACTGGCCAGAATGAACTGTATCTGCACAGTCAATGCAAATATTGATATATGGATAGAATGATATCCAGGTACTATAGGAGCTGTAGTCTTCAGTTTAATTTTTTTTTTAAAAAAAAAGAAAGTGAATTGTAACAATGCTCTGCTGCTTAGATTGTAATTCTTTTTTCTTAATCAGAATAGTCCAGTCTACTGAAAGCATTGTTCATGGTGGCAATATGAGACAGTCACTCAATACTATATTTTCTTAATGTCTCAATTTTATATGAGAAATTATAATTTACAACTTTTTTTTTTTTCTTCTTAATTCAACTATAGTAAAACTCAGGAACTTAATTCATGGCCCACACTAAACAGCCACACTTCTGTCCGTTGGATTGACTGTGGAGGAGTTGATGGCTGCTTATCTGCAAGCTTTAGATTTGTCAGCTGAATAACCCTTAAATTATTTTTCATGGCTGCTTCTTGTGAATAGCTACTAATCCTTGTCCTTGTCCTTGACCTAGAGAGGTCAGAACCTCTTATCTTGCCTGGTTTAGTCATATCTGGTTCTCTGTGAGTAAAAGGAAACACAAAATACGCCAAAAATATGTGGGAGGGATCCTGTTGACCGAGGCGGGGGAGAGGGTGGAGGAGAAGAGAACAAAAAGATTCCTTTCCTTCCCAACTCCTAGCATTCTGAAGTCAAGGACTGTACTTCTGTGTAAATGGGGTATTAGCCTTAACTACTCAGCTGCTGTGTCTCAGCTGTTCTCCTTTTTCCCTGAGTGACACTTGTGCTTTTTTTCTGCACAGTGTCTTGGTTTCCACAGGGGCAATGGAGCTTGATTCTTAAATTAAGCTTGATGGTTCGTGAGCTGTTGTGAAAGACATGAAGCCTTTCTGAAGCAAAAAAGGGTTTGAAACAGACCTGATCATGTCTGGGATAAATGTTCTGGCAAGTAAGTCCAGTCCTACAAGTTTTCATGAATTACATTTAGGAGAGAAAAAAAATTGAACAGTTTGCTAAGAAAAATACAAAGCTCAAAAGATCTGACATAGTAGGCAACTCATCCTGCCTCTGTGCAAATAATAAATAATGAGATGATTTAAAACAAACAAAACCAGCCAAAACTAAAAGACTTTTTTCTACTCTAACTTTACTGTATGACTCCTTGAATGAGGTGGAAAATATTTTTTAGAACCGATTAAAAAAATATTATCTATATATTGTCCCCATATGAAGCATCCTTCATCATTACTTCATAACATATTTTTCAGTGGTTACAATATCAGTCTGAAATTGAAATACATGCAAATTATTAGGTGTGAAAATTCTGTCCTGGTTGTATTTGGCTTTTTGGTTAGTTGGTTTGTTTGTTTTCTGATCCTTGCTCCTGAAACTACATAAATTTACTTTCTTTTTTTTTTTCTTTTCTTTTTTTTCAAGTGGATAAAATATTTTCTTTCATTAATGTACTAAACCTATGAAATAGAACACTTGCTAGGACCTTTCAAAAACCATGACTGTCTAAACTCACAACTGGAAAGCAATTTAAGTAAGGACTACAGGCTGGAGACCTGGAGTTGTTTTATATAACTGTCGAGCCTGGAAGTCCTTAGTTTTGTTTTCTTCTGTGTGTTAGGGGCCTAGCCCTAGTCCCACTGGAGTGTGAAATACTGTCCACGTAGGAAGGTGTTACAGTTCTGCAGGTTGTGTCTGTATCCTCCTGAAACACTCTGAAAGACAAAGGCTTAATCCAAAGATTGCATCAACCCTACACGTATCTCTCTATATATCTCTAAGCACACAGTATAATAATTTGTAAAGTTATTGTCAAATTTGTTTCTAATGGGTACTGTGCAAAAACATTAAAAACTGTGTGACTTCTGGAACTTGTACTTTCAATAGTAGATGAAGTTTTGTGTTAAGTAAAATGTTAGTTCAGCGAAAGACATATACTAAGCCATCACCATATTGTAAAACTGGATTTATAATCATAATCCCTTTCAGGTAAATTAGGCTTAATTATGATTTTATTTTAGCAGATTTAGCTCAAATTTGCTGCAACAATATTTCTTCTTTAAAAGGCTTTGTTTACTATAATGCTGCTTGGTTTTTTTTGTTTGTTTGGGGTTTTTTTGATATTTTTTTTAATGAATTGAACATGACAGGTTCCATTTGAATCACTTTAATAGTTACTTACAGACTGCATGTTAGTGTGAAGGATTCTGATTCAGGTTTTACCGTGAAAATAGAGATTTGCTCTGAAATGGTGCTTGATTAATTTGAATATGTACTTTTTACCTATTTAATTACACTGTAATGGAAAAATGTATTTTCCTGATCCTTTTAGTGAAGGGAATCATGTTATTTAAACTTTTCGAAAAAGTATGGCAAATTTATATTGGAAACATTTTCTGTGAAGATGAGAATTCTAAAACCACAATGAATTTCAAAGTGTTTGTAAAAGTTAGTGTTAAATATTAGTATTAAATTCTGCCACTCTCATACAAAATCTTATCCAAACATTAAATAACTGGAGCAGACAGACTTTTATGGATTTAAATGTTATGGGGTTTTTGTTGCCTTTTTTTTTGGTATTTTTACTGCATCTGGGATTTTTTTTTTATCTATAATTTGTGAGTGCATAGTTTATTTCCCCCAAAGATACCTGCGCATCAACCTAGTTAAGTAGTATTCAGTTTCAACTGGGGCGGGGGGAAGGAGGGATTTGCTGTCAGGAGTGTGTGGAAATCACATGTGTTGAATCAACTTGTTCTGAAATTTTTTAAAAGCCTCTTCTAATTTGTATGTCAGATTCTGCTTATAAAATGAAGAATGTAATTTTGATATTCTCCTTTATATTCTTCAGCTTAGTAATTAACACACTAGGGAATAGATGGAATGGGAAGTACACGACCGTAGCGTGTATGTGTGTGGGGATTGTGTTCATTCTTTCCCCGAGATTCAGAGGGAGAATTTGAATTGCAAAGTGCAGATCTCATCCACTGAATTTGGGATCTATGGAGTCTCTCTAAGCTTTTCCAAATTGTGGATATGTGATTTGCTGTTTATTAAATTGCCTTGAAGGTCACATACAAATCTGTACTTTATGGTCTCATAGAACATAACTAATGTCAACAGGCTAAGTGAGTAATTTTTTTTTTTTTGTGCTGAAAAATAGATTGTGTAATTATTTAAATTGCCACAAAAATGGATTTTAGCAGAGCTGACTTAAGAGAAGCCACCCTGAATGCATAAATATTATCCTGATACTTTTTGCATGTACTGAATTCATAGAGAGGTTGTCATGAAGAATGGAATAGCGAGCAGCTTTTTTTTTCAGTTGATGTAAATGAAGTGAAATTGCATGAAATATTTGATAATGCACTATTGCAGGATGCTGAAACAAAGAAGTGTGCTTGACGAGTGATTTCTTTTGTGGCAAAGAACATTTATGATCAGTCAAAACTTTATCCTTACAGTTGCTGCAGTGCAACTCAATTGCCTTCTTGGATCTCCAGAAATCTGCAGAATAAGAGAGAATAAAGGACATTGGATTAGTTTACTTAACCGTCAGCTAATTCTTTCCTAAGAAATTAATTGTGATTAGACGCAGCAAATGTGTCAATAGAATCTGTAGAATCTGTCCCAAAATTAGTGTAAAAACCAGACTTTCCTATATTCTGTGCTGTGTACCTCAGGTTTGACCTCAGTGAATGGTAAAATTGGATCATATTTTGTGCAGACTAGTACATTTGTGCAGCAGTCCCAACAGGTTCAAGATGTTTCACAGTAACTCAGCCAAACTGGATGGACAGGAGCCAGGCTACTGCACCTTGAATACGCCCGATGTATTTGCATGTGGCCAAGTGAGGTTATCAGTGAACCAAAGCCAAGGGAAGCCACTCTCTCTTCTTCACCTTGAGGCAGTAATAGTTTGATAGAGATTATGTAAAGCAATGCTTCAAAGGAATAACTTTTCATTGTGGTGGTATTGCATGCTTTAGTAGGCAGTGAGGAAAGCTCTTCAAACTGGTAATCACACTACTCATAATTTGTGAATGAGTAAGGGGTTTAAGCTATTTTCAAATTTGCAACTTGTCCTCTACTAAATTGACTCAGGAGATGTCTTAAAATAGTGCAGGCAGAAGTAATTTCAAAACCATTTCAAGACATCATGAAAACCTTATGAGGCAAAATGCATCAACCTTCAGCCAAAATGTGAGATACGTCATGACTATAGAGTGTTTGAATTTTTTTACTTTAAATTTTTGATTTACAAAAATCTTTTAGCCCTCTTTGCAGTGGTTTAAATGCGGTAATGAGAAAGGAACAGAAACTTTGTTGCAAAAATTCCAGTATGTTTTCCAGTGACTTCTGGGCATATGCATCTACTTATTTTTACAGTAGTTCACCTTTTCCTGTTGCCCCAAAGAAGTATTTTCAGTGCTTTTTAATCACTTACAGATATCATGTCAGTTGCTTTTGATTTAAAAAAAACAGTAGTAGTAAGTACACCTGTACAGTTTTCTTAGGAACCTTAATAGGAAATCAAGTAGTTTATTGTAGTTATAAGGACCAATCCGAATCCAAAGGAGAACTGAAATACCTTTTTACAATACCTCCTGGAGGATGGGCGTTTTTTGGGCTTTTTTTTTTTCTTTTTTACTAAAGAAATTCCTTCTTTAGGGTTAGGAAACCACATAGCTCTTAATGATATAAAGATGCAGATGAACTTAGGAAGTACTTGAATATGAGTCAGTTATTTGGCGGTTTATTTCACTGCTTTTTAATTGAGCCATCTTCTTTAGTAAGTGATAGGTCTTTTGCAGTTAAAATGAATTTTTTGTAGCATAGCATCAATAACTCAGTACTTTTAAAAGGAGAAAAATAATCTAAACCAATCCCACTATAAATGTCAGTCCTCCTTAATGTCTTTTTTTTTTTTGTTCCCCTTCCCCTCACCCTCAAGACTGTAAAACACAATTAATGGCTACATTGTCTTCTTGTTCTTAGGGAGAAAACAGTGCATGCACTGACAAGTGCCTAGTTATTACTGAGAGATGGTTCTTGGCCTATAAACTGCACAAGCAGTTTAGAAAAAAGAATTTGAAAGAGAGTCTAATATCTCCAACTGTAAACAAGAAAACAGATCTATCTAGATGTCAGAATGTGGAATGTTTTAATCTACCCAATCTTCCAGGTAACAGTCTGAAGAAGCATCCTGCTTGGAGGCAATAGATGAGGCAGTCTGGGGTTTTACTGATTCAGGTTTCATTGTGATTTTGGTATCTGGACCAAAACTGATGACTGAAACAAATTTGCAGGACTTCAGTCAGGAACAATAAGAAAGAAGCATTGAATAATTTGAATATTTTTTAACTGACAAATAAAGGAAGTATTTAGAAAGAATACTGTTTGTAACAGTTTCAATAAACTGTATTCCATCTGAGAAGCGCCGCATTAATACTTTGTGAATGACAATGTGTGCAGATTACTTTTTGTGGGAATAAACCTCCTGAATGCTGCCCCAAACTGATTAATCCATAGGTACCCTAAGTGTCTATGGGAACAAATTTAAGTACCCAATTTGAATTTATGGTTTTGATAAAGGAAGATTTGAATCATACTGGCATGATCAGTGGAGCAGCTCATACACTGTAAGATACCATCATCTTACATCTCTGTAAATTGTCTGTGAGCTTTTTGTAAGGAAAAAAAACCAATGAGAAAAAAAATTGCAATTGTTTCTTCTTTTCTGAATGGCAGGGACATCTTAGTGTAGAGTGTTTGTAATAGTGTGGTCTAGATCACCGTGATTACAGTAATATAGATAGTACCTTGCATTAGCAGTATGGAATATAAAATGGAATTTACACCAGAGTGTGGATATTATTAATTATTGAAAGAGACCTTGGAAGAGGACAATATAAATGTATGATAGGATTTTATAATTACTAATATTATTTTGATTGTATTTGGAACTTAAATGTTGTCCAATGCAGTTTTGAACACTAGGCCTTCAATAGTTAATGTTATGTACTGATTCAACTTACGGTATCCTGATTGCCCTTCCTAATTTTCCCTTGTATAAATTTCTTCATTACATTTTGTAACTGCAACATGAATTAAAAAAAAACAACAAAAAAAACCCCACCAAACAAATCCCCCCCCCCACAACAAACAAACAAAATAAAAAATGAAACAAAACAAAAAGCCTGAAACACCTGCCCCAAACCACCTTGAAACTAGGATTTTGAAGCATTTGGAGTATGAATTGTAAACGACTTCTGATAGCACATAATACATTTATGCAAATTAAACCAGTTCTCAGAGGAATTCTTGCAAGTTAGAAGACATGTAGAGATAAAACTTAAAAGGCTCTGCAGTCTGTTTCAAATTAAATTTGAATTGCTTTCAAACTATTAAACCCTCTCCTTTGTTTCATTTTTTAGAAGCCTAGTTATCTCATATGCTATCTAAATTGCATGTTTTTCCTTCAAGATATAGTACATTAGAAATTAAACTTTTTTGGGTGAAATGACCTTTAGATTTGCATTGCCTGACAAAACAAAAGACCTTTGCTACTTGCTTTCATCTACTTATTCTAACCACAGTATTGTGGGGTATTCAACCTCTTCATATTGCAGCTCTCTCTCACTTGCCATACTAATCCAATAACATGGCAGGATGCTTACACTTCTGTGAAATATTGAAATAAAGTATTACTGTTTCTGTAGCAAAAAGGGGCAAGATTTTGACTTTGACTGCCCAAAAAGAAATAATGAACAGAAGTCTGTTTGTGAGACTAGATTTTATGTAAATATTTGTTGTAAACTGAAAGAAAAAATAACCACAACTTTTATATAACAGATTTATTCTGAAGTGTTGAGTTTTCTTTGTGGAATGGGTTAGGAACTAGATGATTTTTAAGGTTCCTTCCAACCCAAACAACTCTATGTTTCTATAATTGGTAGGAACTTATTTTATTTTTTGCAACTGGAGATGTGATAGCAAGATTGGAACTTGAAATGATGACAGATACAGAATATTTTGCCTCTTTAGTAGTATTTTAATAGAGCCTTCATACATTAATTTCCTGGGTAGGTTTGCCCACTTATATAAATGTATTCACTGGGAGATGGGAACTCATGTGTGACAGAACTTTTGTTGTGACAGAGTTTATGTAGCTGACAAGAGTCAACTTTCTTTCAGTCTACAGGAAAACAGAATATAGTTGTGATGAAGAATCTCTGCACAGAAGTACTCTCTGCAAGTGAAGAATTTGACTGAAGAAGTGAAATCTCAGGAACACAATGTGGATGATGTGATGTTTTAAACTTTCCAGAGATTAATTTTTGAAATTTGGTCAGGAATTCTTAGGAAAAATTATTCCTGCTGTTATAAACAGAATGACAAAACCAAAGATCTTTTTTTCTGAAAGAAAAACACATTTCCAAATCTACTAATATCATATTTGTAATATCAAATCAGAATATTATTTTAAGTTGAAATATTTTCCATTCTTATCCAGATAGTTGTACATAACAATGAGGGAGGAAAACATGGAAAACATGATAATTTGAAGTTACTGTTCAATTTTCTTGACAAAAAATAACAGATTTTCTTAAATGTTTGATGATTTAAAGAGAAATATTTGACCTCTTAATGTATGGTCAGATGATGTTAAATTCAATGTGATATAATTCTGTCCATTCTGAGGTTTTAATGCTGTTTTTGAACTACATTTAAAAAAATGGCAAAAAAATCATTGATTTTCTAAAGACTAGAATTTCCCATTATCTATGTCCAGATTTTCCCATTAAAATTAATTAATTTTAGGATTTTTTTATTCTACATCAAAAGGAAGAGTTTTTCTTAGTCGCATGCATTTTACAGTTGTTACCTTTACTAACATGCTTTATACTGTTCATTATTGTACAATGAATGGATTAAATGTATCAGAGGTGTATGCATCTGCAGAACATTAATTGCTAACTTTATAAAAATTATAATAAAGTCTTCCTATCAGCCACTCAAGGGTATCTATCCATGAACAGTCAGAACTTGCATAATATTGTAATATACTATAATTAAATATTTTTCCCTTTTTGTTATCAATGAGTAGGATGTAACTGATGTCTGCTAGATGTCACAATTAGATAATGAGAGGAGAGTGAATTCCCTATTTTTTCCCACACACACCCACTCACCCAGCTGGGATTTGACTATGTTCCGTGGTTTCAGAATTTCAACAATATTAAATTATCTTTATTTTAGTGTTTTGGATTTGTTTGGGTTTTGGTTTTTTGTTTGTTTGTTTGTTTGTTTATGGCATCAGTTATTTAAAGATATCACTCCCTCCCCCCCAAAAAAAAACCAAAAAAAAATGGTTAAGAAATTAGCTGATGTTTGTCTGAGATTATTAACCATTCTCAGCACTAAAATATTTGGTTCTGCACTATATTAAATTGCTTTGACTCTTCTAAAAAATCAAATCAGCAGCCCAAATACCATCTTAAGTAGTTACAATCAAAAAGAAAAGGGAAAAGTCAATCCATTAGAATACACATACCCCCATCAACAAGAAAAAAATAATTAACCAATAGTTTATATTAAATTATCTGAGAGACCAATATGCTCTTGTATTCCAGCTTCTCCATCTAGACAGGTAAAACAAAGGCTTCAAGTTTGGATGCATGGAACTAAAAGATACTTTACTACTTTACAAGAAGAACCTTGTTGTGATGATATGAGATGGAGGCTTTATTACAACAGATTTCCTTTGCAACTGCACTAATGTACTATCAACAAAATAAACTTAAGGGGTATGGGATGACTAATATTAGTTTAATACCAGTCATATTTCTTGCTTAGCATATCATACATAGGACAAGGACATCCTTGCAGCTACAGAAGAGAAGATGCATTCTTCAGAGTTTCCACTTCCGTTTCAAAAGTTGTTTCTGAAAAGAAAAAGTAAAGAAAGCCTAACAGGAAAAAGGCATTCCTTACTATGAATTCCAGACGTAAACATTTGACTTAAAAGTTTTGCTTGACTAGGATACTGTTCATGCTGACTCTGCTTACTGTTTTTTGGGATAGTGCTGAGGTAACCTTACTGAAATAACTCTTAGGCTTAGGCTTGCTGATCAGTACAATCATGCACTATCTGTTGTCATTATTAATCATTTTTTTTGTGTGTGTGAATCGTTCACTGCCTTTTTTCTTTTGTGGATGAAGCACATAGTGAAAATTTTAGGCAGCTGAAAGAGATGTGCAGAATAATAGACAATAACGTGAACAATGAGCTTACTGCACTGAGGATCTAACCAGGAAAAAAGAAAAAGGAACTGACCTTTGATTCTTACTCTGTATATTTCAGAAATAAGGAAAGAAGTAAATTCTTAACCTAAGGTCTTATGTTTGTCCAATTCTTCTGATTATTTGGTAAAGCTTTCTTTTTTACTTGTTCCTTATACTCTCATTATTTAGCTCAGCGCTATTTTGACATTACTCAGCCTTGGCGAGTCCACCTACACCCTTCTTAACTCCTTAAACTCTTTCAGATTCATATAGGTTGCATATATGAGTGACTTTTGTGTGCAAGACCTTGTCTATTTTTATCATGGAATTGCAACAAGTTGCTTTGAAGAGAAGAGTAGACATTGAATTGATGATTCTCTTGGCTTCAGCTTCATACATCATCTGCATTAACCCACTGTGAGATGTGTTTAGTTCTGTCAGGTAGAATACAAAGCATATTTCCTGCCTCAGAAGTCATGCTAAAAACATGTATAATCTGTATTCTGCTATGCTTCACTTTAGAGCATATATTATACTTCTGTTCATCTATGATGTTATTTCCTCTTCAAGAAATAAAAAAAAGAAAATCCCTATAGTGTATTGCTTTGCTGCGAAGCTCTCCTCAAAGGTTGTGCGCATATATGTGTCAATGCATTTTATATAGCTGCACTCATTCTTTTTGGAAACAATGTATGAGAAGGGTATAATTTCTTACCCTTTCTAAAATGAGTGAGAAGTTGCCATGCATTTTTTTACTGTACTCTTAATACTTTAGGGCAGGATTTGTGAAATATAAGTGGATAAAAGCCTTGGAGAGCTATGCTTTAGTTATAAGTAGAGGACAAATAATATAACACACCAAACAAATGGCAAGCCAACTGTGCCTAAGGTCATATTCACAAGCCAGTAGGTCAGATAGCTCAAGGTGATTTGTATTAGCTGAGTGTCATGGGTTCAGCAGTAGCAATCATTTTTTCTCCTTCTTAGTGGCTGGTGCAGAGCTGTTTCTAACTTTCAGCCTGAGAACAGTACTGATAATACCAATGTTTGTAGCTACTGCTTAGAATGTTTACAATCAG